>ML407882.1:131062-189517 GCA_005239525.1 Nicotiana knightiana | reverse complement strand
CACTTTAATTGGAAAAACTCCCATACCCCCTTGGGGGTGTATAAAAAAGGAGGTGTGACAGATGTGCAGACTTGTTGCCTTGTGTGGAAGGTCATTGAAGCATGACCGCGGGAAGATTGTATAAGTGTGACATGTAGTCACCTGATTGGTTGAAGATTCAGACCAATTATAAGGAAGTGCAACATTGCTTATTTGAGAATTTATGCATGTAGGGCGTTCAGTTAAGTTGATTGTGGATTATGGGGTGTTTGTCCTGGTGAAGATGGTTGTTCTCGTGAATTATGAGAGAAAGTGGGTTAATACGGACCCAGGTAAAGCTATTAGCTTAGTTTGGTTTGAGCAAGGTAGACTCGATGTTTGTGGATAGATTTAAATATGATTATGAGCTCCGTATGAGCCAGGTATGTTCATTTCAGTAGAGCGCTTTTTCATAGAAAGGTATTAGAAAAACAGATGTTTTTCCGTCTTCGTCAAATTCATGTGATATTATGATTGTGCCGTGTGATTTGTGAAACGACTTGATAATTTTCTATGTGTTGAGGTCCCGCATAGTGGGGATGTTATGTGAGCAGGATAGCTCTTGAGATCCAGAGTGTGTGTGTATATATATATATATATATATATATATATATCGCACCTCAGTTGTGCTTGAGTTTTGTAGCATACAACTTTATCAGTCTCCCCAGGATGGTATTATTCACTTAGCGTGCTTATGATCGATATTCAGTAATTTGTAATAGTGAGCAAATCAGCTCCGTATATATCTTCTTAACCACCAATTGGGGGAACCCGTATGGATCGGGTGGCACGTCGCCACGGGTATGTTATTTGGATCAAGTTGCACGCCGCAACAGTGTGATGATGAGTCAGGTTCCTATATTTATTTTCTTGTGTCTTACTTCCTATTTTCTGAGAAAGTTCATATTAGTTGCGTGAGTTAAATAGTCCCTTCCTTAGTCATTCCTTATGTATCGTGATCGAGTTGTGGCCTATTGGTGCAATGTGGTATCATGTGAGACTGTTGGTCATGTTTGGGGTGATTTGTTGTCTGAGCAGTTCATACTGGGTGAGACGAGCTTATCGGATCAGGGATCAGTGCGATTATGTGAAGTGTATATTAAAGAACAAATACCATTATTCGGTTCATTATGAGGTGATGATTCTAGTCAAGATGAGATATTCAACAATTTGTTAACTCTGCAGTTGGTTATGAATTTCTACACAACTCCTCCGTTGTGGTGGTATCGTCAGCATTATAGCAGGATGTATGTATATCTGTTATGAGGTGCATCGGGAGCATCAGATCCGCGAAATATTGGCTATTAAGGTTCAGGGAACGTCATTGTGGTTAGATGATGAAATATGCGGTGCATGGTGCTGATCCAGCCAAGGTATGCAGTCATGTTCTGGTATGTCGTGTGGTAGTTGATACGGTGTTTATATATTGGAACTAGGCCTGGCAGAGAAATTTCAGTTGTTGGAACTGGATTCCGAGCTTATTATGTGGATAAAAGAAGAAATCTTCAGATTTAATCAAGCTAATGTACTCAACCGGGTTTTGATAGCACGGGCAGGTGCTCGAAATGTTAAACAATGATTTCAGATAACTCCAGAGCAGTTCTTAGCACGTTCGAGGACGAACGTCTGTTTAAGTATGGGAAAGTGTGACGACCTGACCGACCGTTTTGAGCTCTAGCGTGTTGTTAAGTGATTTGAAGTCGTGAGCAGCTCCATTTCAGGTATTATGACTTGTAGGTGTGGTCGGAATTGAATTTCGGAAAGTTTAGAGTTGGTTTGGCAACAAAATTCTCATTTCAGAAGCCTTAAGTTGGAGAAATTGATTAAGATTGGAATTTTTGGTAAACGACCTCCAAATCAGGATTTGAAAGTCCCTGCAGGTTCGTATGATGATTGCGGACTTGGGCGTATGTCCGGATCGGGCTTTGGATAACCCGGGAGCGTTTCGATGCATATTGTCGAAGTCAACATTTTTGAAGAAATTTCCTAAGTCTTGAAGCGCATTTCAGTGATATTGATGTCCGTTTGGGATTCCGAGTCTGGGAATAGCTTCGTATGGTGATTCTGGAGTTGGGAGCGTGATCGGAAGTTAATTCGGATGCCCGTAGGTCATTTTGAAGTCATTTGGCTAAGATAGAAATTTGAAGGTTTACGAGAAATCCGACCGAAAGTGGAAGTTTTGATATCGGGGTCGGAATGCGATTCCGAAAGTTGGAGCAGANCGAGCAAGTCCGCATTATGTTTTGGAACAGGTTGGTATAATTGGACGGGGTCCCGGGGGCCTCTAGTGGATTCCGGGTGGTTAACGAATCAATATTTGGAGTTAGAAGAGGAGCTGGAATTGTTGTCATCTGGTGTGACCGCACCTGCGAGGCTTTGGCCGCAGGTGCGGCTATGACGCCGCAGATGCAAAGAAGTGGTGGTCTGGCTGGAAGCCCAGGTGCGATCATATTTCTGCACCTGCGAAGTCACAGATGCGGGCTGTGGGGCACAGGTGCGAAGTTGGCTTGGGGTGAGGAAAGCCACAAGTACGGAGGTTTGGTCGCACCTACGGAATCGCAGGTGCGAGAGTTGGATCGCAGGTGCGAAAAATGGCCTGGGCAGAATGTTTTAAAACCGAGATTGTTGGTCATTTCCTTCCATTTTCTTTTGGTTTGGACGATTTTGAGGAGCTTCAAGAGAGGGTTTTCATCAAGGATCACAAGGTAAGTAATTCCTTCATGTTTCTAAGTTAAATACAAGGTTATTGCATGGAATTATACATGAAAATTGTGGAAAAATTTGGAAAATATTGAAGAAAACCTAGAAACGGTATTTTGGATTTCTACCATGAATTTGAGCATGGAATTTAGTGTAAATCGTATATTTGAACTAGTAAAGCTATGGGTAGAATATATCTTCGAGAAATTTTGGATTTCGGGCGCGTGGGCCCGAGGGCATTTTGGTCAATTCACTCAGCGGGGTTGGGAAATTATATAATTTGGAATTGTTGCAAATATTAGAGTATATTTTCATTGGTTTGTCGTTATTTGGATAGTTTTGGGGCGTTGTGCGTCCGTTGGAGCCGTCGGAAGGGCTTGGAAGCCGGTTATGGAATTTCGGAGCGAGGTAAGTTTCCTTTCTATCTTTGTGAGGGGGAATTGTCCCCCTAGGTGAACTAATTAAGTATGTGCTATTATCTTCGGGGGCTATGTACGCACGAGGTGACGGGAGTCCGTGCTTAGCTACTATTATGCCATGTCCGGGTAGTCTAGGACCCACTAGCATGCCTTACGTGTTGTACATGTGATCCTGCCACTAATATTAGGCTGTAAATGCTATTGAATCAATAATTGATTTCCTAAGATGACTAGAGTGTACCTTTCATAATTATTTAGAAAGAGAACTGATTCCTCCGTGGATAATTGTATACCTGATCGGGTTATATTATGGAATATTATTAAACTTGGCAAATGAGTTACAAAACAAAGATTTAAAAGCTATATTTCATGTTCCTTTAAGAAGAATTTTATCACTTTCCTGAGAAACTGCTTTCTTGATAAAAATGCGGATTTATTATGTGAATATGTGTACATATGAGCACCTGAGTCGCAGGTATGATTCGCGAGCAGACTAGCCTTATTATTTTTATGTTGACCGCGTCGCATGATCGATTCGCGAGTGGGGGAAAATAGATGCATCTATGGTTCGAGCCGTTCGACCCTTCGGCAGTGCACATTTTATATTGTTGGTCCGCGCCGTTCGACCCTCGGCGTTGCTTGCGCATGATATTTACTGCGTATTTGCTGTGATTTTGCTTGATTACTGGCCTGGAATTTTAAGTTGTCAACTGAAATGACAGAGATTTAAAGTTATTAAAGATTTTTTTTGGAAGAAGTTGTTCCTTCCGGTTGATTATTTGTTATTTGATTAAATCACCCATGTTGATTAAATGTTATTAATATGACGAATATTTAAAGTGTTAAATGTGGAAGGAGTTGATATTATTTATTCCTGATTTTAATAAAATGCCTATGATATTTTTTCTTAGTGTCACACTCAAATATACTAAATTGACCTCTAGCAAGTGTCTAAATCGACCTCTCGTCACTACCTCTCTGAGGTTAGGTGGGCGACTTACTGAGTACACGTTGTTTTCGTACTCATGCTACACTTGCTGTGCATTTTTATTGCACAGGTATTTTCATAGCGACGTGGCAGGTTCGGAGACTTAGACGAGCTGCATAGTCCGGAGGTGATCCGCAGCTGACAGAGTCTCCCCCATATTATATTTATTTTCATTTTAAATTCCTTGTCCAATTTGTATTTCGGACAAGCATTGTGATGATTGAATAAATTCTTAGAAATTGCTCATGTACTTGCGACACCAGGTTCTGGGATGTGCTTGGGATATATTTGCTAAAATGGAACATTTAAACCATCGTATTTACTTAAAGGATTTTGTTTAGTTATTACGTAACAAGTTAAAGATAATGATTTCAAAAATACTAAAACATGAAATTTAACTTAACTATTTAAATGATTGGCTTGCCTGACAATGGTGTCCGGCGCCATCACGACCTTAGGAATTTTGGGTCGTGACAATGTCCTCATGAAATCGTGCGTAATATTTTGGAAGAAGCCAGTGTATTCGTGAGTTTTCCTGATTTAAATTATGATAATCTAATTGATGAGGTCCACTACACCTATATGTGTGCTCCGGTTAAGGAGGAAATTTCTAATGGGAAGCTTGAGCTTATTGTAAAAAGGGGAATTTGTATCACGTATTCTATGCTTATTTATTTCATTTATTTACCTCTTTACTGTATCTGATATTATTGGACCACTAGTGAGTGTCGATGTCGACGCCTCATCCCTACTCCTCCGGGGTTAGACTAGATACTTACTGGTACACGTTGTATACGTATTCATACTACACTTACTGCATATTTTTGTGTAGGTACATATATGACTAGTGGCCTTGTGAGAGCAGAGGCACGTATGCATACGGGGACTTACGTGAGCTGCATTCCTTATTACGACTCGCAACCGGCAGAGTCTCCTTCAGAGTATTTATATTTTTCCTGTCCAAATTTGTATTCCGGACAAATGCTGTATTTTATTATATATTTCTGGTTAATGCTCATGCACTTGTGACACCAGGTTTTGGGATGATTATGAGTTGTTCAATATTGAAATTGTTAAAAAATATCATTACTTACTTAGTGTATTCTATTTTTTGCTATTTAATTGAAGTAAATATGATTTCAAAAATATTAAAACAAGAATCAAATTAAGTATTTTTTTGCTTGCCTGACGGCGGTGTCCGGCGCCATCACGACCTTTAATGGATTTTGGGTCGCGACAATATAGTATCAGAGCACTAGGTTCACTTAGATATCACGAGTCATGAGAAAGTCTAGTAGAGTATTTCGGATCGGTACGGAGACGTCTGTACTTATCTTCGAGAGGCTACAAGGATGTTAGGAGCACTTCCCTTCTTGACTCCTCATTGTGCGAATTGAATCCTCTGAGGCTTGTACCTTTATTTCTTTCCTATTCAATCCTATGCGACGTGAAGCGCTTGTTATAGATTGGGAATCGAGGAATTTTCATGGTACTACAGATGTAGTGCAGGATGTTTATACATGCGTATTTGATTGAGCTATTACCATTGACTTGCGGAGGGTCGTCCTGTCGTTTCAGCTCAGTATCAGTATTACCTAAGGTTTTGAGATTTGGCATTGATTGTTATTGATGATTCGTGCATTGTTTTCGCACCATGTTGGTGTAATGGTAGGGTGCTTGTTTATGTGTTGAGGAAGGGAATGACTTAAAAGGGGGTTTTACTCAGTACATGATTCAGAGATTCAGTATTTTATTTTCGGCGGAGGAAAGGCAATCAGACTAGGAATGTTCAGATTTGGGTTGATGGAGTAACGAGACTTAGTACTTTCGAGCGTGGTAGAATTCTCAAATGTGAGGTGGTGTCATCGTCCTTGTTGAGCGCGTTAAGGTTTGCCGATGTTATGGCCTTACTCAATTTGTCTGCAGGGCAGGGTACTGTGAAATGGTGCCTGAGATGCGGTTGTCAGAGATAACGGAGTGTAGCGATTACAGAATCGAATTGATACTTCAATATTGATGGCTCGAGGAAGATGATCTTCAGAGAGGTTCAAGTCGGTAGCGATCTATTAATTTGGGAACTACAGAGATGGATTTTGATCTAAGGCAACAATTGGGTAGCGAAGTTGACTTATTCTTAATTGGAATTATTGACTCTTGCTATCTCCCTTGTCTTTGAACTGTACTTTGTGGGACCGTTGTTACATATTGTTTCCTACCTTGTTGAGCTGTTCTTATTATGACTAGAATTTTCTAATATGACTATTCCTTGTGACTAGTTCTTTTGTTTCTTTGAATTCTGGAACTTCTGAGTTGATTTATTTGCCGTACTCCTGTATTATTGTCATTTTTGTTGTTGTAGTTGTTATTGTGATGCACGAGGTTTCTGCCGTGCGGTTGTTGTTATGGGGTTGCACAAGGTTTTTGCCGTGCTATTACTACTATTAATATTTGCTTATGCAACGTGAAAAGGCGGGCTATATATATGTGGGTTGCGCATGTGGCGAGACAAGGTGGGAACACTATTATGCACGTATGGCAAGACGAGGCGGGCATTTACTTCTTTATTACACACGTGGCGAGACAAGGTGGGCTGTGTCAGGGATTGATTTGTGATGACTTGTGATGGCCTGGGGGCATTCTTGTTGTTGATATTTGTGTAGTGGTACACTTACCTGTGTGAGCCTTATCTTGTAGAAAGTTGTGGGAAAATATTCTACGTGCTGTCCATTTCTTTTTCTATACTTACTAGCTAGCATGAACTATATTAGGACACTTGCACAAGCAACACGTAGTTAAGAACTTTTATCGGTTAAAAGGTTTCTTGATAATGTTGAGTATAGATGCACACCCTTGTTTACTTTCCTTCTGTGTGATAATGGCTCTATTTGGCACGTGATTCGTCAGTGTGGTTGTAAATTGTAATGAGAGCACAGGATGTCAAGTGTTAGGGTTCAGGAATTGGGACCCGTGAGTTATGAATATTCCGAGGTTCGGTACCTCATGGAGTTTATTGGCTAGAACCTAGTGTGAAAGCGGTCGTTTTTGGTTGAGTTGTTACTTGTCTTTCCTTTATCTGTGATCACCGGATTTAAACTGTCTTCTGTTCATTCTACTGTATCAATATTATGGAGTTCCACTATTAGTTGTTGTTTTCCTTTCTTATTGCAAATTTCCGTATTTTTTGTCATTATGCGTAGCCTTTGTTTTGATATCGTACTCGTCGCTACTCCACTGAGGTTAGTCTTGATACTTGCTGTGTACCGCTGTGATATACTCCTACTACACTTCTGCATATTTTTGTGCAGATCCCAGTATTTCGAAGTCTATTGATCATTAGCTAGCTGCGCGGATCGTTTCTGTGGAGACTCAAGTTAAACCTGCTGCTGCGTTCGCAGGCTTCGAAGTTACCTTCTTATTTTGTATTCACACTATTTACCTTATCTCCAAAATGTTGTATTTATAGATTTTCTAGCAAACTCTGTAAAGCTTATGACTTGTACTACCGGTTTTGGGAATTGTAAATTTTATAGAGATTTTTATGCCTAATTGCTAGATGTTAGTTAAATATTGTTGTTATTCAGTTAATGTTAGGCTTACCTAGTCCCTAAGACTAGGTTCTATCACGATACCCAACAGAGGATAAATTGGGTCGTGACAAGTTGGTATCAGAGCTCTAGGTTCATAGGTGCTACAAATCATAAGCGAGTTTAGTGTCACGACCCGATTCCATTTTAGACCATGATGGTGCCCAACACCATTGCTAGGCAAGCCAACAGTGAGAAATCTAGTGATTTCCCATTTTAATAAGGTCTTCCAAGTAAATAACTTTCTTTAATTTAATAGATTTAGTAAGAAACATGTTTAAATTAACAAAACGAAAGCAACTAAATGTATATGACCATAAGAATAAAATCAAAACCATAAGTCTACTAATGCGTGCCAAGATCTGGTGTCACAAGTGTGTGGGATACTAGTAGAATATACAAACGAAATCTACTCTACTGTCTAAAATAGAATAGACAGAAAATAATCAAAAGACAGACTCCGACTGTTGCTGAACGGCTCGGAAGGGCAGCCCATCGTGTAGTCTCAAACCAGAAGTCAAGCGTGCGCGCTAGAATGATAACCAGATGCACCTGCGTCAGATCCTGCACATCAAGTGCAGAAGTGTAGCGTGAGTACATAAATAACATGTACCCAGTAAGTATCTAGTCTAACCTCGAAGAAGTAGTGACGAGGGGTCGACTTCGACACTTACTATGGGCTAAAATATAATAATATGAAGTTCTAATTAAACATGATATATAAAATGATAATAGAACTCAGAGCCTGAAATAAGTAAAAAATCCTTTTGTTTCAAATAAGACTCAAGTCATTTCTCTCATCAAATCCTTTCACCTTCAAGTCCATGAAACAATGTTAAATATAAAAGGGGTCCCAATATCTTTACGCACGAAATATACCGAGGACGTACGACCCGATCCAAATATATATTAAATATACTGTGCACTACCGAGAATCGAACGACCTGAACCATATAATATATCAATTAATCCTGTCGAGGCGAACGACCCGCTCCCATGAGAGTAGTGGAAATTTACCCCGCTCGCGGAATATATATGCGAAGCGGTTGAACATAGATTTTCTCAAGTTATCATAATATCGCTCCATTATTTTTCAAATAAGAAATTCAATTAGAAACCTTTAAAATATTTAAATCCTCAACCTTCGCGTTAATCCAAATAATTAGTAAGCATAAACAAACAACGGTATCAACAAAACATGGTGTAAACCTAAATCTACCCAGACATAAGCATGAATAGTAGCTACGCACGGACTCTCGTCACTTCGTGCGTATGTAGCCCCCCACAAATAGAAACACATATAGGTTAAGTTCACCTATGAGGTTAATTCCCTCTTACAAGGTTATAAAAGAGACTTACCTCGTCTCAAGGCCTACTTCCCGGTCCAAGAATGTTCTCACACCCTCAATTCGGTGCCGAACCAACCCAAAACTAATCAAATAGTATATAAACTAATAATATAAGCTCAAAAGTTTGTATTCCAACTATTAAAGAGGTTACTCAACCCTAAATGTAAGATCCTTAAAATTCACCCTCGGGCCTACATGCCCGGATTTCGGAAATTTTCGAAGAAAGTTGTTACCCATAACCTCATGAACTCAAATATATGATATTTACTAGATTCCATAAATAATTTCATGATTAAATCTCATTTTTATCAAAAACCTAGGTTTTCTCCTAAACCCATGATTTCCACTAATTTACATGTTATAATGTACCCATAAGTTATGTATTTGACTCATAGTTTTTAGGCATTACTTACCTCAAAGTGTTAGTTGAAAATCCCCTCTCTACGAGCTCTAAGAATCGCCCAACAATGGAATAAACTGAGCCAATATGACTAAGTCCCGCATTAAATGAAGGATTCTGCCTTCAGCGATTTCTGCGGAGGTCTTCAAGCCCAGGGAGGGCCGCTTCTGCGGATGGGAACCCGCTCATGCGGTCCCGCTTCTGCAGTAAGCGTGCCGCATGTGCGACCTGGCCCATACCTATGCTTTCCCTTTTCGCACCTGCACTTTCGTGGGTGCGCACAAACTTCCGCATATGCGCTCCCTGGCCAAGTGCCCCATGGCCGCTTCTGCGACCAAACACATGCACTTGCGGGCTTGCACTTGCGGCTGGCCAAGCGCAGGTGCGATTACACTAGCAGTTGGGAGCTTCAGTTGTGGCTCCCAAGTTCTAACTTGGTCCGAGCCTCATCCGATCGATACCTAGGGCCCCCGAGGCCCCGCCCGAACATACCAACAAGTCTGAAATCATAAAACGGACTCGCTCGAATTCTCGGGATGCTCAAAACAATACTAAATCTAAGAATCACACCCCAAACCAATTGGATCAAAAGCATGAACTTTAAGTTCTTCAATTTACTCCTTAAGCGCCGAAATGTACTGAAAGTACTCGGATTGACACCAAAATTTGCGTGCAAGTCTTAAATGACATTATGGAACTATTGCCAGTGTCGAAATTCCATTAGGACCTCGGTAACACAAAAACCTATTCTAGACAAAATTTAGAGAACTTCAAGAACCTTCAAGGCACCAACTTTCAATATTAGGCGTTGAAACGCTCTCGGGTCATCCAAAACTCAATCCAAGCATACGCCCAAGTCCAAAATCACCATACAAATCTATTGGAACCGTCAAATCATGATTCTGAGATCGTTTACTAAAAATGTTGACCAAAGTTAAAGTTATCCCAAGGCCAACTTAAGGAACCAAGTGTTCCGATTTTAACCTGAACCCTTCCAAATCTCAAACTAACCATCCCCGCAAATCATAAAATAGTTAAAGAAAATATGGGGAATCTTATTTAGGGGTATGGGGTTCTAAAAAGAAAAATGACCGGTCGGGTCATTACATTTAGTAGAGTCTTGCGGATCAGTTCAGAGACGTCTGTACTTATCTTCGAGAGGCTACGGAAATATTAAGACAATTTCACTTCCTTCATTCCTATCATGCGAGTTTATTGATCTTGAAGTTTGTAGCTTTTATCATTCCATTCTCTCACAGATGGTGAGGACACGAGTTGCAGTTACTAATGACGTTTCCCCCGGAGCAGGTGTCGCTAGGAGCAGAGGTAGAGGCCGAAGAGGAGCACGTGCCGCAGCTAAAGCATCTACCAGAGCAGCAACTGAGGAGCCGCCAGTAGCTCCAGTTGGGGGGCAGGTACCAGAGGCGCCTGCTGTTACCCCCGAACTTCAGGAGACCTTAGCACAATTCCTGAGCATGTTTGGTATATTGACACTGGCGGGGTTGCTTCCGGTTGCACCAGTTACTTCACAGACCGAGGGAGGAGCCCACACTCCTGCAACCACACTCCAGAGCGGTGAGTTCACGTTGATCAGGTTCGAGGTGTCATTGTGACATAGCCTGTGGTTCCAGTTCAGCTCGTGGTTAGGGCAGCAACATCCAAGGAAGAACAACTTAGATTTGAGAGGTACAATAACTGCCACCCACCTACCTTCAGTGGATAGGCGAAAGATGAGGCCCAGGGTTTTTTGGAGGAGTATCACCGTATTCTCCATGCTATACGTATTGTGGAGATGAGCGGGGTTGCTTTTACTACGTTCCAACTCAGAGGAGCGGCTTATCAGTGGTGGCAGGCGATGATTTGGGTAGCCCGACCGAAGCAGCTTCACTTTCATGGATTCAATTTTTGGAGATGTTCCCGAGAGAGTTTGTACCTCAGTCCCTTTGGGATGCATGGCGCGCGGAGTTTGAGCAGCTGTGCCAGGGCACTATGTCCGTATCAGAGTGTGCCATTAGATTAAGTGATTTGGCCAGACATGTACCTACTTTGGTCGCTACAGTTAGAGAGTGTGTCCGTAGATTCATTGAGGGGCTCAGGCATGATATTCGTTTCAGCATGGCTCAGGAGTTGGAGTCAGATGTTTTATTTTAGTAGGTGGTAGGGATCGTCCACCGAGTGAAGGGCATGTGGGACCATGAGAGAGAGGACAGGCAGGGCCATAAGAGAAAGGACAATAAGGTCAGGAGAGAGAGGACAGGGAGGCTAGGAGGCCTCGTAGACCGAAGAGATCTACTGGTCCTTTTTTTAAAGGCAGGGTACGACATGATAGAGGTTTGTAGGTCATCCAGTTCTGTTTGCACTTCAGGCCTCACACGATTTTTTAGGTGCTCATGGGTCTCAGAGTACCCGTACCGCACGGTTTCCATGGCCACGCCAGCAGAGAGGTTTCTTTGGGTGTGGAGATACCAGCCACATGATGAGAGATTATCCTAGACTCCGGATAGATATGTTATAGCGGGGTATTCATGCAAGTAGAGGGCGCCCAAGAGGGGAAGGCCCGACCCGTTGATGTGTTTCATATAGTAGGCTTAAGGTCTCTGCGTCAAATGATGTCAAACATGTATGCATTCAATTTGTTATAAAGGAGCACCATTCGTATTTTGTTTCGACTCTTCTTATCGGGGTGAGTTCCCTTATTTGTTGCTTCACTTATGGGTGAGTTTCATGATTAGTACTCTACTAATGTATTTACCCTGTTGGGAGATTCTATGAGTGGTGGCATGTACCTATTGTTTGTTTTTATTCATTATTGAGAGTTACGAGACTAGAAGTGAATTCTTGTTGTCCATTACGGTAGGTTTTGATGTGATTTTTAAATGATTTGGTTACGAGTTATGATTTAGATGCTCTACCGGGGTGAGATTTCAGTAAGTGTTGTGATTTTATTGGAAGAATTGAGTTAGTGGAAGGTTTCAATTGGTATGATGTGTATTCGGCTTGTGACTCAGAGTTGAGGATGAGACCCCCGTGATTTCAAGTGATTTGATATGTTTGATCCGAGCTGCGTGCCACGGTAGAAGTTATATCAGGATGAGATCCTTGTGATTTATTCATATTCTTTGATTTTTCCTTGTAAAATGGTTCGTAGAATAGTACTGATAGAGAGTTGTGCCTGTCGGGCTTGTTTGTTATTTCTCTTATATGTTTCTCCTTACGTGTTCAGTCATTTTCATTCTATGCTTCCTGAGTTTTAGCTTGCAGGGTGTCTGCCCGGAGGCGGTTCTAACGGATATGAGGCTAATTTCCAGTTCTAGGTTTAATTACGGGCATCTGTTGTGACCAGGAATGTTATTATGGGCCTATGTCTGATGTGTCGCATTGTGTGGTCGTACCTTGTGGGTGTAGACATGATTTGTTGCAGTTGGTTGAGACTGATACCGGGTGTGGATTTAGAATCCCTTCTTTTGGAGATGAACGAAAGGTGAGAATTTTGCCTCTAAGGCTTATTGGTGTTGGTAGAAGGGATAAATTACAGTTGTGATGGTGTCGTCAGGCTTATGTGGGTTGGCGTGACTTGGGGTCACCCCTGGGCGTATGTTGGATGTGTGCATTTAGTGATTTGATGACTTCGAGGCGATTCTTGGCACGTTCGAGGACGAACGTTTATTTAAGAGGGGGAGGATGTAACGACCCGGCCAGTCATTTTTAGAACTTAAGTCTCGTTCGGCGGCATAAGGTCCTGAGAAGCTTCGTATTATGTGTATTGACTTGTGCGCGTGGTCGAGTTCAGTTACCGGATGATTTGGAGTCACATCGGAAAAAGGATTCTAGTTTTGGAATCTTAAGCGGTAAGAGTTGATCGGAATTCTTTTGTGCAAATGGCTCCAGAATGGGTTTTGGATGATTTGAACAGTTGTGTATGGTGATTTTGGACTTAAGCTTGCGTCTGGATTTGGATTTGGATTTGGAGGTCAGTAGGGTAATCTTGAGCATTTCGACGAAAGTTGAAAAAATTAAAGTTTGGAAGGTTTGACCTAGAGTTGACTTTTGTGATATTGGGCTCGAAATGCAATTCCGAGAGTTGGAACAACTCCGTTATGTCATTTGGGACTTGCCTGCAAAATTTGGTTTCATTAGGAGTTGATTTGATATGGTTCGGACATTTGGTTGCGATTCTAGAAGTTCTTGAAGTTCATTGTGATTTTCATGTGTTTTGGCATCCGATTCATAGTTCTAGAGGTTATTTCGGTGTTCTGGTCGCGTGAGCAAGTTCGTGCTATGTTCTTAGACTTGTGTGGGTGTTTGGTTTGGAGCCCCGAGGGCTCAGTTGAGTTTTAGATTAGCTTCAGAGTCTTTGTTAAGAATTTTGAGTGTTGTTCTGGTTTCATCGCGTTTGTGATGTCTTGGTCGCAAATGCAACCACCGCATTTGCGAACCTGGGCTGCTGTGGAAGAGTTCGCTTTTACAAAGAATTCCCTCGCATTTGCTATGTTTTTTTGTACTATTTTGCAAAGATAGTGTTCTCTTTTGCGACTACTGTAGCTATGCATTTGCGAATGTTTGACCGCAAATGCGATCTTTGTCTGGTCTGTCAGGGGTCGCATCTGTGATGTTTTGTCCGCATTTGCGAACCCCCTTACCGCAAATGCGACATCTGAAGCCTGCTAAATGCTGGGCATTCCGAGTTTTAGCTTGAATTTTTCATATCTTGAACCTTAGGTCCAAGAGTGGGCAATTTTAAGAGAGGAATTTCACCTACAATCATTGGGTAAGTAATTCTAATCAATTTTCAATCATATTTTGTGATTATACCTTAGATTTAACATCAAATTCATGAGAATCTAAAGGAAAATTTTGGGAAAAATTATAAGAACTTTCAAAATGAAAAATGATGATTTGAAGGACCAAATATTATCTGAATTTGATAATTTCAGTATGGTTGAACTCGTATCGGAATGGGTGTTCGGATTTTGTGAAATTTTCCGGGTTCCGAGGTGCGTTTCTGGGGGTCGACTTTTGGGTTGATTATTGAATATTCATAAAGATTGAGGCTTTATGATACGGAATAGTCTCGTATGAGTTTTATTTATGCTTTGAAGTTATTTTGGCTAGATTTTAGGCGTTCGAATGTCATTTCACACGAGAATTTCATTTTTGAGTATCGGCTGTCTTCTTTGAGGTATCTATCTTTCCTAACCTTGTGTGGGGGAACTACCCCTTAGGATTTGAGTCTTCTATGCTAATTGTAGTCCGTGTACTCGAGGTGACGAGTATGTGCTCGGGCTTATTTGTGGAAAGTTGGCCTTTTAGGGTTCTTAGGTTCTTGTATTCACTAAGTATGAAGTTGTTTTTGTTATGATTATGTTTCCTTAATTACTAGTTTCACTCTACCTGCTTTAATTGGGATTAAATGCTTTATGATTCACTCTATTGCCTATTTGATTCATATATGACTTAACTGAAGATTCTTACCTCTTCTATTGCCATGCTATCTTCTCCTAGCTGTTTATCTTTATTTGAAATTATTATTATCTCTTGTGTAATTATTTAGCCTTAATCGAGGTCATGATTATCCGTTCCGTTGCTTATCCTTAATTGAAATTGTTGTACCTCTTTCGTGAGTACTAAATCTTAAATGAAGTTAGTTATCCTTTATCATAGTTGACTTATCCTTAATTGAAATTGTAGACTCTTGCTATGTCCCTTTTCGTTGTAAAGCCCCGAAAATTTTCACTAAGTAATTTAGGATTTCGTCGTGCCAGGTAGGCTAATTATAAAATTTTATGTGCTATTAAAATAATGTATATCAATTGGATATGTTAAATAAGTGTACAATTCATATAATAAGTAATATGGGGTCTAATGAGAGACCTAAGTCTAAGTCAAGTTTGAAAATTACATAATAGGCTAAAATTCCAAATGAGTTCACACAAGTCCATAGTTTGGACGAGTATATCTAAATATATATAAGGTGTTATATAATGAGAAACCTATCAAATGAAATATCTTCGAGTCTAGTTTCTAACTCTTCAAACCGTTTGTCATTTGGACATTGCTACACAAAGTTATGATCAAATTACCAAAGGCTGGCATAATGCGATTCTGCGACCACTCTACGACCATTATGCGATCGCGGAAGTGGTTATGCCACCGCAAAATGGTCACAAACCTATCCAGTGAAGCCAGTTCTGGGCACCAATTTCGTGATCCATTTTGCGACCCACATACCTGTTATGCGGTCCGTTATGCGACCACAGACCCGATTTCAGAGACTTCTTTTTCCTATTTTCATAGCCCGACCCCCTTTTGATAAATAGACTTTTGGGCTTCATTTGGGGACTATCTCCTACTAAATTTGGAGATAGGTGAGAGCATTTTAGAGAGGGAATGAGGAACCTAACATCCTAACCATCCAATCTTGCCCAAATTCTCAAAAATCGAGAAAGCTAATCTCTATCTCACTATCCTTCCGGGTAAGTCCTACTTCTAAGATTTCATATAAGAGATTATGAGTTCAAAAATATATTGTGGGGTTAGGACTAAGCCATGCATGTGACACTAAGTTATAGTATGTGGGATTAATGAACTAGTTTGGGTTGTTCTTGTTGAAATTGGTTGAGGGAAAAAGGAATTTCCATTGTAGGACCTTGTAGTCTACTTCACATGATTAGGTGTTTGATGAAATTCCTAAGAAAGTTACACCATGGGAAATCTTTCTAATTATTAATCGATTTTCGCTATCTCCTTATAGATTATTATTTCTAGAGGTGTTGGTGTGTTGTAGTAACTTAAAGAAAGCTCAACCAAGTATGTTGGATAAACTTCCTCTCTCGGAATTGAATTTCATAATGTTTCCGTAAGTTTAAGTATGATCGACCCAAATTCCTAATTTCTACGTTCTGGGTTATCTCCTATAAACTCATAAAACTTGATTATTCCGAGCGAGCCTTATATTGAACGATAGATGTTTAAAGTATGGGTTTCTTATTAAAATGGTATGGCTTTGATTTGTATTTTAAATGAAAATTGGTATACCATTTAGTTGAGTAAAACGCGATATGCTTAATACTCCTAATTTCTCTTATGTGTACTTAATGTCTTGATTGAGTGTGTCTAGTTATTGATAAACTATAAAGATGTTTGAAAACGAATTAAATGAACTGAGGAAATAGAGTGTGGATAATAGCTATAATTGTGCCTAGTGATGCCTATGAAATGAGAAAATATATGAAACGGATTACGAAATGAGCCTCGACTCAACCGTTTTAAGATGACTTCAGAAAGTAGAATTTGCCTAAAAACTCTATTGAGGTATGTGTGGCTAAAACCCCCTATTCTTAGAAATGGAACCCCCATGGAATCCATATGATTGATGCAAGTTTCAACCTTGATTGATGTAGAAAATTATATTCCAAATGGGCTTGTGTTGTAAGAACTTATGTGCAATACGTATTTGAATGCTCGCATTATGATATCTTGTCACTTGATGATGTATTGAAGATATGGGATATGTGTTAAATTGCCAAAATTTGTGAAAGCCTCTATATGCCCACGATTCATAATTCCTCCTCTTTGTATTTAATATCTTGAATTGAAAGGCTTGTTGAAGAAATTGATATTAATATGAAATATGTGGAAAGAAATTGAATTATGAAATGCGGCCAGGTGCCAAGTGCGACATATCTATTGTGGCCACTAGTGCCGAAGAAATTGAGATACGTGTGGGAAATGTGGAATGAGATGATTGATGAAAAATGGAAACTTCTTGAGTAAGACAGCTTAGTCGATCAGGCCATGATCGGACGCCATGCCGCACACATGGTGGTATTGTGCAGAAAATTGAAACCAAAATTGAAACGAGAATTGATATTGTGGGAAAATGTCTCCAAGTGAGATGACCTAGCCAATCGGTTCGTGATCGGACTCCGTGCCAAGGGTACGGTGGTATTATGAATAATGGCATTTTGAAAAGTGGTATTGTGGATAGTGGCATCAAGAACTGTGGTATTATCGGTACTAAAGATCTTCCAACTAAAAATGTGTATTGCTTTCGTATTCGAAATATTGTTATGTTTCAATTGTGTTTGTGGATAATATTGATTGTGACTTGTTGTTTGTATGGATTTCCTTTTATTGTATGGTTATTCTATTTGAAAGATGATTTTTATCTTTACATACTAGTACTATTCGACAGTACTAACGTCCCTTTTGCCGGGGCGCTGCATCTTTAATCGATGCAGGTAGTTCCACAGTAGGCGACAATGAGTAGTGATAGCGGTACGATCCCTTCAGCTAACTTGGTGATCCACACTTTATTTTGGGGTCCTGTGTCATTTGGTTATTTTGTACCTTGTGTTTTGAGGTATAGTCGGAGCCTTGTTGCCGACATTTCCATATTACTCTTCAATTGTACTTAGAGGCTCCGTAGACAGGTTGTGGGTGGTGTTTGATATTGGAAATAAAATTAGGAATATTGGTATTTGGAAAAATATGTTTTTCTTCATATCTATAAAAATTGTAATATTTGGATATTATGGTTGAAACTGCTAATGGAAACAAAATGGAGTTGTTAATGAAATATTTGCAAAGTATGATTAATGGAGTTCATCTCTTCTTTATTTATGAATTAGTTTGGGTAGAATGAAACCTAACATGCTTGCTCAGTCGGGTTTACTCGGTTGGGCACCGGTCGCGCTCCTCAGTTTTTGGGGCGTGACATTCGTTGGACTGTACTTTGTGGGACCGTTGTTACATATTAATGCCTTCCTTGTTGAGCTATTCTTATTTTGACTATCATTCTCTAATATGACTATTCCTTGTGAACTAGTTCTTCCGTTTCTTTGAGTTCTGGAACTTCTGAGTTGATTTATTTGTCGTACTCCTGTATTATTGTCATTGTTGTTGTTGTACTTGTTGTTGTGATGCACGAGGTTTCTGCTGTGTGGTTGTTACTATGTGGTTGCACGAGGTTTCTGCCGTGCAATTGTTAATATTGATATTTGCATATGCGGTGTGACAAGGCGAGCTATATATATGTGGGTTGCGCATGTGGCGATACAATGTGGGAACATTATTATGCATGTGTGGCGAGACGAGGCGGGCATTTACTTTATTATCGCACACGTGGCGAGACAAGGTGGGCTGTGTCAGGGATTGATTTGTGATGGCCTGGGGCATTCTTGTTGTTGATATTTGTGAAGTGGTACACTTACCTGTGTGAGCCTTATCTTGTGGAAAGTTGTGGGAAAACATTCTACGTGCTGTCCATTTCTTTTTCTATACTTACTAGCTGGCATCAACGATATTAGGACACTTGCAGAAGCATACACGTAGTTAAGCACTTTTATTGGTTAAGAGGTTTCTTTATATTGTTGAGTATAGATGCACACCCTTGTTTACTTGCCTTCTATATGAGAATGGATCTATTTGGAACATGAGTCGTTAGTGCGGTTATAAATTGTAATGAGAGCACAGGATGCCAAGTGTTAGGGTTCATGAATTGGGACCCGTGAGTGTGAATATTCGGAGATTCGGTACCTCGTGGAGTTTATTGGCTAGAACCTAGTGTGAAAGCAGTCATTTTTGGTTGAGTTGTTACTTGTCTTTCCTTTATCTGTGATCACTGGATTTAAACTGTGTTCCATTCATTCTACTGTGTCATTATTATGGATTTCCCTTGTTAGTTATTGTTTTTCTTTCTTACTGCAAATTTCCGTATTATTTTGTCATTATGCGTAGCCTTTGTTTAGATATCGTACTCTGTTGTTTCTACATTTGTAATTGTTCAGCTTATTTATTCTAGTAGGTGTCTTGACTGTTCCTCGTCACTGTTCCACTGAGGTTAGTTTTGATACTTGTTGGGTACCGCTGTGGTGTACTCATACTACACTTCTGCACATTTTTGTGCAGATCCAGGTATTTCGAAGTCAGTTGATCATTAGCTAGTTGTGCGAATCGTTGCTGTGGAGACTTAAGGTAAACCTGCTGCTGCGTTCGCAGGCTTCGGAGTCACCTTCTTATTTTGTATTCACATTGTTTACCTTATCTCCAAACAATTGTATTTAGAGATGTTCTAGCAAACTTTGTAGAGCTTATGACTTGTATTATCTGTTTTGGGAATTGTAAATTGTATAGAGATTTCTATTCCTAATTGTTAGATGTTAGATAAATACTATTGTTATTCAGTTAACGTTAGGCTTACCTAGTCCCTAAGACTAGGTGCTATCACGATATCCAATGGAGGGGAAATTGGGTCGTGACAATTCTGATAGCCTTAGGTAGGAAGGATCCCGTGTACCTGGCACTTCTTTGTCTTGCAGTGATATGTTGTTCCGACCGAGATTAGTTCTTCTGTCGATAACGAACCTATCTACCAATCGAAAACCTCTGCGGCTTCCTTCGGCCAATTTGTAGGTCGACAAACGGCCCCTCGAAGATCGTCTATCTGTGTCGAAGTTGTCTTTTGATTTTTCTTTATTCTACTCTTGTCCTTTTGCCGACGACGGAAAGCCAATCTGATCATCTTCTATCCTTATCTTAAACTCATACCGATTGTGGACATCCTCCCAAGTCATCGCTTGGAACTCAAGCAAGCTTTCCTTCCATTTCAAGGAAGCGTCTGAACTTCTCGTGTTCACACCCTTGGTGATTGCTTCAGCCGCCCATTCATCCAAAACAACCGGGAGCAACATCCTCTCCTTTTGGAACCGGGTGATAAATTCCTGCTCCAACTCAGACTCTCCTTGTGCAATTCTGAATATGTCAGCCTTTTAGGCCTGCACCTTTCTGGCCCTGGCATGGGCCTTAATAAAAGAGTCTGCTAGCATCTCAAAGGAATCTATTGAATGCTCGGGTAACAGGGAATACCATGTCAAGACTCCCCTCAGGAGAGTCTCCCCGAATTTCATCAACAAAATAGATTCAATCTCTTGGGGAGCTAAGTCGTTCCCCTTCATCGCCGTCTTATAGGTAGTAACATGCTCCTAAGAGTCTGAAGTTCCATCATACTTCATCACATCGGGCATTTAAAATAGCTTAGGGATTAATTCTGGTGGCGCTCATTTTCAGCATCATTGGGAGTCGCTTCCTGAACATGTCATTGGTACCGCCTGTCGTGGACCGGCGTAGCATCGTTCCCCTCATTGCGGGTGTCACTAACTAAATCCTCGTGTTGAGGCTGGTCTCCTTGAGCCTCAAGATTGTGTGTGTTGTTAACAACATTATATGTCATTTATTTTGTGATTCTTTGCTCAACAAATAATCAAAACACGTTAGTAAAAGATGCAATGATCAAATTAAATACACGATCGTCTAGGCCCCACAGTGGGCGCTAGACTGTTTACCTGTAAAATACTATAGTTAAATTTATACGTAGTTTCTAGACAAGTGAATTAATTCGATCCTGAAATGATAAAATAATTAAAGAAATATGCAATACTTAGCCTTGAAATGAAGAAAAAATAACAGAAACAGTAATTCCGGGAGCAGGGCTTCTGGACACAACATCAATGAAATCTAGGAGTAAGAAGAAAACATTATATCAAGCTTTAAATTGATTATAGCATAAGCTTGCCAAAAAATTCGTATCCTTTATAATGATAACAGAGCTCATTATTTATTGCTACACCTAGGGAACATGGTTCTATGATCGTACCCTTCTTTAATGTCAATTATGAAGGCCATTGAAGAATGTGTAACTGTGAGCATAAATGATAGATTCTTTGTAACGGGCAATTTACTAAATGCTGTGGAATATTCTCCATTAAATGCCACAGGGCGGCAGGTATTTATTGCATCTTTGTGAGCGTCATTCTTTCTGGTGAAAAATGGAACAGTTGTCGTTGGTTTTAACTATCCTTGGCCTTCGGCTCCATGTGTCACTCCCTTATGCAACCACTTAGCGTAGCATATTTTACACTATACAATAGGTCAACTTATCTAAATGTATTTGGTGGGCTTTTTTACTTTATATCTTCAAATAACTATTAAGTCCATCGACGTGGTACTTCTTGTTTCCCACTATACGGGCTATCTAACAACCTTAACCCTTGACTTATTGAGCCACGAACCAACACATTGATGAGAATGCACCGTAAGTCCAACTCTTTCGTAGTTCAATGAAATTGCGATGAAATTTGATATTTCTTGCACGAAAACTCAAATTTATTACTCATCACATTAATAAAGAGGACAAAAGAAAAACAAAATCTTATTGCATGACCAGGCTGTTGTCATCTTCTTCTGGATTAGACTTCAACCAACTAGGTTTAAAAGTTTGTTGACTATCAATTTTGACCCTCCTTTTTTTTAATCAGTTTCTCTATACTCCCAAATTATTAATAATTTACTAAATAATTTGACTTTGTTTTATCCAAAATATTTGCTGTAATCACGAGATTTGTAAGTGAAGAAATAAAATATAATTTAGTATATTAGATTTGTTATAGTTATATAATCATCATTTTAGATAATTAATTAATCACCATCATTTATTATGCATACAAGAATTACCGACTAATTATGATTTATTATATGAATACATGCATTAATTATTATTACTATAAAATTTAATATTTTGTTATAAATTATTAGAATTATGGAAGCATAGTAAAATTTAAAGTGATAAAAATATTTAAATGTAAATTGGATCATCTTGGTAAAGTCCTTATTCAAAAAGGGGCCAATTCCAATAAGAGAAATTGGCACCCGGTGACAACATACAATAAAAATCGGCAAATCTTTGGTCTTCGATTACATTTAGCAAAGGCAACTGTCACGGCCCAAATCCTAACCTGTCGTGATGGCGCCTATCGGTAGTACTAGGAAAACCGACATTTCCAAAATACTTCCAATATTTAACAGAAAAATAAATCAAGAAATTCTAAATAGGCAAAGTTTTCATAATCAGGGGTAAAATCCAAAACACAAGTGCAGAAAATAGCTCCCAAAATCAAGATGTCACATGAGCATTGATGCATAACCAGTCTAGGAATGAAACGTCTATATTAATTTGGATCCAAATACAACGAAAGAAAGGATAAGGAAGGAGAAACAAGGACTGCGAACGACAGGCAGCTACCTCGATATCTACAATGGTCAGCTACGTGAAATATCAACACCCTCCGCGTCCAAAAACTCATGGACCTGCACACGAAGTGCAGGGTGTAGCGTGAGTACAACCACCTCAGTAAGTAACAATAATAGATAAGGAACTGAAAGATAGTGACGAGCTACACAATTATAATTCATTTTTCCTAGTCTCAACAAGGAAAGTAGATATGCTTTCAAATCTGGAAAATAAGTCAAATCAGTTTATTCATGCCAAGTTCAAGTAAACCGGATAAAAATATCTTTCAGAAGTTTTCAAAACAATGATAGATGGCAACTATGTGCAACAGCAATGAAATCATATACAACCTCTCAGGGCAACAATCACCCAATCCTCCCATTCTCTCAACCTCACAATACAGCCAGTTATTCCTCACAGTCACTCAACACTCGGCACTCGCACTCAGTAGGTACCTGTGCTCACTGGGGGGTGTGTACAGACTTCGGAGGGGCTCCTTCAGCCCAAGCGCTATATTAATCCAATCATGGCATAAATAAATGAAATATGTTGCAGTGTACAGCCCGATCCCATAAATATCCTCACAATCAAGCCCTCGGTCTCACTCAGTCATCAATCTCTCCGGTCTCTCGGGCTCTCGAAAATCAAGAAAATCAGCCTAAATAGAAATAATATGATGTATCAACAAGAATAATAGAGACTGAGATATGATATGCGAATAAAAACTTATATTTAGTACAAATAGCATTTAGCAGGTAATTCAACATGTAGCACAGCCTATGTGGTCCCGCCAGTACCAACGCATAGCCTTAACATGGTCTCTAACAAGATTCACAGTCAATTTTCTATAACGCATGAAGAGCATATAGCTAACATCAAGTTTATTCAACTTTTCAGTTTCACGGAATGGATCAAGTCACAATTCCTACGGTGCACGCCCACACGCCCGTCAGCTAGCATGTGCATCACCTCCAAAACAAATAACACAAAATCCGGGGTTTCATACCCTCAGGACCAGATTTAGAACTGTTACTTATCTCAATCCGAGCAAAACTCTACTCTAATATGACTTTGACTCGCGAATCGGGCACCAAACATCCCGAATCTAGCCACAAGCAGTACAATACAATCAATATGGGCTAAAAAAATCAATTCTACAAGAACTTACGAAATTATAGCTCAAAATCTGAAATTGGCTAAAACCCAGCCCCCATGCCCACGTCTCGAAATCCGACAAAAGTCACAAAACTCGAAATCCCATTCACTCACGAGTCTAACCATACCAAAGTTATCAATATCTAACACCAAATGGCCATTCAAATCCCTAAACTCAACTCTCCAAATCCCTAGTCTCATACCCCAAAATAACTCCTCAAAAGCACACAAACTAGGTGGGGAAATCAATGGGGATACTAGATTATTGATAAAAAAACGAGCACAAGGGACTTATCTCAAGAATCTTCTCGAAAACCCTCTCCAAAATCGCCTTAGACCAAGCTCAAAATGTTTGAAAATGAATAAAATCGCGAACCGTTGTGTTTTAATTCTGCGCAGCAAAACCGCTTATGCGGTTCACTTAGCCGCTTCTGTGGTTTCGCAGGAGCAAGTCAAACCCCTCTTCTGCGACTTCTTCCGCACCTGCAACATCTGCGGACTCGCTTCTGCGAGAAATCCTCCGCTTCTGCGGAACCCAGCTCCACTGTCCTAACCGCTTCTGCGATCCTCCTGCCACATCTGCGGTCACGAAGGTCTGGGAAATTCTTCGCACCTGCGACCACCTTCTTACCTCCCTTCAAAATCCGCATCTGCAGACCTCGCCCCGCACCTGCGATCAAAACTCCGCAGGTACAGTTACACCCGAGAACCAACTTCAGCAGTCCTCAATCTTCAAACCTTGGTCCGAAAACCATCCGAAATAAACTCGAGGCCCCGGGGACCTCAACCAAATGTACCAATAAGTGTTAAAACATCATACAAACTTAGTCGAACCCTCAAACAACATCAAAAACACGAATCGCACCCCAATTCAAGCCTAATGAACTTTGAAACTTCCAAATTCTACAAAAAATGCCGAAACCTATCAAACCACGTCCGATAGACCTCAAATTTTGCACACAAGTCACAAATGACACCATGAACCTGTTACAACTTCCGGAATTGGAATCCGACCCCGATATCAAAAAGTCAACTCCAGGTCAAACTTTCCAAAATTCTAATTTTTGCCATTTCAAGCCTAATTCTACTATGGACCTCCAAATCAAAACCCGAACACGCTCCTAAGTCCAGAATCACCCAATGGAGATAACGGAACCATCAAAATTCAAATCCGAGGTTGTTTACACATAGTTTGACATCCGATCGACTTTTTCCAACTTAAGCTTTCAATTAAGAGACTAAGTGTCTCAATTCACTTTGAATTCTCTCCGGACCCGAACCAACTAACCCGATAAGTCATAAAACAACAGTAAAGCACAAAAATGAGCAGAAAAAGGGTGAACAGGGCTACAATTCTTGAAACGACCGGCCTGGTTGTTACATCCTCCCCCTCTTAAACAAGCGTTCATCTTCGAATGGGTCTAGAAACATACCTGGAGTCTAAAATAGGTGTGGGTTACTGCTCCATATCTCACGCTCGGTCTCTCAAGTAGCCTCCTCCACTGGCCGACCTTTCCACTGCACCTTCACTGAAGTTATATCCTTTGACCTCAACTTCTGAACCTAACGACCTAGAATAGTTACCGGCTCCACATCATAAGTCAAATCACCATCCAAATGAATCGTGCTAAAATCCAAAACATGAGATGGATCGCCGACATACTTTCAAAGCATAGAAACATGAAATACTAGATGCACACTCGACAAGCTAGGAGGGAAGGCAAGCTTGTAAGCCACATCCCCAATCCTCTGAAGTACCTCAAACGGCCTAATGTACCGAGGGCTCAACTTTCCCTTCTTCCCGAACCTCATAACACCCTTCATGGGCGAAACCTTCAGCAGAACCTTCTCCCTAACCATGTAAGACACATCAGGGACCTTCCTGTCGGCATAGTTCTTGTGTCTATACTGCAACATGCGAAGCCCCTACTGAATCAATTTAACCTTGTCCAATGCATCATGAACTAAGTTTGTACCCATAACCCTAGCCTCACCAGGCTTAAACCAACCCACCGGAGATCTGCACTGCCTCCCATACAAAGCCTCATACAGGTCCGTGTGGATGCTCGACTGATAACTGTTCCTGTAAGCAAACTCCGTGAGTGGCAGAAATTGGTCACATCAAACCCCAAAATCAATAACACACGCACGTAGCATATCCTCCAATATATGAATAGTACACTCGGGCTGCCCATCCGTATGAGGGTGAAATATTTTGCTCAACTCAACTTGGGTGACCAACTCTCGTTGTACTGCTCTCAAGAACTGTGATGTAAACTGCATGCCTCTATCTGAAATGATGGAAATCGGCACATCGTGAAGGCGGAAAATCTCTCGGATGAAACTCTCAGCCAGCCGCTTTGAAGAATAAGTGGTACCAACTGGAATGAAGTGCACGAACTTGGTCAGCTGATCCACAATCACCCAAATAGCATCGAACTTCCTTGAAAATCATGGGATCCAAATACGAAATCCAAGGTGATCCTCTCCCCTTCCACTCTAGAATCTCTATCCTCTGAAGCAATCCACCCGGTCTCTGATGCTCATATTTTACCTACTGACAGTTAAGGCACCGAGATACAAACCCCACTATGTCCTTCTTCATCCTCCTCCATCAATAGTGTTGCCTCAAGTCCTGATACATCTTTACGGCACTGGGATGAATGGAATACCGTGAACTGTGGGCCTCCTCAAGAATCAACTCACGTAGCCCATCCACATTGGGCACACAAATCCGAACCTGCATCCTCAATACCCCATCATCCCCAATAGTCATATCCATGGCATCACTGTGCTGAACCCTGTCCTTAAGGACAAGAAAATGAGAATCATCATACTGGCGCTCTCTAATGCGATCAAATAAGGAAGACCGAGAAACCATACAAGCGAGAATTCAACTGGGCTTCGTAATATCAAATCTCACAAACCAATTGGCCAAAGCCTGAACATCAACTACAAGAAGTCTCTCTCCAACGAGAAGGAAAGCAAGACTACCCATACTTACCGCCTTCCTACTTAAGGAATCGGCCAGCATATTGGCCTTCCCTGGATGATACAAAATTGATGGTGTAGTCCTTTAGCGGCTCCAACCATCTGCGCTGCCCCAAATTAAGATCCTTCTGTTTGAACAAGTGCTAGGGGCTACGATGATCTGTAAATACCTCACAAGACACACCATAGAGATAGTGCCTCCAAATCTTCAACGCAGGAACAATGACAGCCAACTCCAAATCATGAACAGGGTAGTTCTTCTCATCGGGATTCAACTGGTGTGAAGCATAAGAAATCACTCTACCCTCCTACATCAAAACATACCCAATAACAATCTGAGAAGCATCACAATACATTGTATACAATCCAGAAGCTGATGGTAGAACTAGAACTGAAGCGGTGGTCAAGGCAGTCTTGAGCTTCTGAAACTCTCCTCGCACTCATCCGACCACTTGAAAGTAGCACCCTTTTGGGTCAATTTGGTCAAGGGCAATGCAATAAACGAAAAACCATGCATGAAGCGACGATAATAACCAGCCAAACCAAGAAAGCTCCAAATCTCCGTAGTAGAGGACGGCCCGGGCCAATTCTGAACCGCCTCTATCTTCTTCGGATCCACCTGAATACCCTCATTGGACACCACGTGCCCCAAGAATGCCACTGAACTGAGCCAAAACTCACACTTGGAGAACTTTGCATAAAGCTTCTCCTCCCTCAACCGCTGTAACACAATCCTCAAATACTAGGTATGCTCCTCCTTTCTACGAGAGTACACCAAGATATCATCATTGAATACAATGACACGAGTCGAGATAAGGCTAAAATACATTGTTCATCAGATGCATGAACGATGATGGGGCGTTGGTCATCCCGAAAGACATCACAAGGAACTCATAATGACCATAACGGGTCCTGAAAGTTGTCTTAAGAATATCCGAGTCCCGAATCTTCAACTGGTGATACCCAAGCCTTAAATTAATCTTGGCGAATACCCTCACTCCCTGAAGATGGTCAAATAGATCATCAATGCACGACAAAGGATACTTGTTCTTGATTGTGACTTTGTTCAACTCCTTATAATCAATGCACATTCTCATAATACCATCCTTCTTCTTCACAAACAGAACAGGTGCACCCCAAGGTGGAACACTAGGCCTAATAAACCCCTTACCAAGGAGTTCCTGAAGCTGCTCCTTCAACTTCTTCAACTCAGCCGGTGTTATACGGTACGGAGGAATAGAAATAGGTTGAGTGCCCGGCACCAAGTCAATACCAAAGTCAATATCCCTGTCAGGCGGCATGCCCGACAAGTCTACAGAAAATACATCCGGGAAATCTCACACCACCGAAACAGAATCAATAGTAGGGGTCTCTGCACTAACATCCCTCACAAATGCCAAATAAGATAGACAACCCTTCTCAACCATCCGCTGGGCCTTCAAGTATGAAATCACTCTATTGGGAAAATAGTCTAGAGAACCTCGCCACTCAATCCGTGGCAACCCCGGCATCACCAACGTCACGGTCTTAGCGTGACAATCCAGAACAACATGACATGGAGACAACCAGTCCATACCCAAGCGAAATCAACAATACTAAGTAACAAGAGATCAACTCTAGTCTCCAATCCCCCAATAGTCACTACACACGACTGATATACACGGTCCACAATAGTATTATTGCCCACCGGCATAGATACATGAACAGATGAAAGTAGAGACTCATGGGGCATATTCAGATAATGAGCAAAATACGATGAAACATATGAATAACTGGAACCAGGGTCAAATAATACAGAGGCATCCCTTTGGAAAACTGAGACAATTCCTGTGATCACTGCATCTAAAGAAATGGCATCTGGTCTGGAGGGAAGAGCATAGAATCAGGCCTAACTGCCACCTGATCGGCCTCCCCCTCAAGGGCGACCTCTAGCTGATTGCCCCCTCCCCCCCCCCCCCCCCCCGAGCTGGCTGAGTGGGTAGTGTAGCTGTTAGTGCAGAAGTCGCAGCTTGACTCCTATGCTGTGCTGGGCGTCCCTGACAATGAGGACACTGCCTCCACACATGCCCAAACTTCCCGGACTCAAAACAATTCCCTGGTGCTAGGGGTGGGGCCTGAAAGGAGCCCGAGCATCGGGATAACTAGTAGAAGAACCTGACATAGATGAGCCCTCACCCGATGGAGCACAGGATGAACTCTGAGCTAGAAGGGCACTGAGAGATGAGTGACCATGATGAAAACTGTGTGAACCATGGCCAGATGATGCATCACGGTGAACTGGGCGAGCCGTCTGAGCATTCCTATAAGGATGACCCCTACTGTGGTAGAACTGGACCCTAGAAGGAACACCGTTGAATCCACCCTATCCACGAGGCCTTTTGTAATCCCTCTCAACCCGCTCCTGGCAGCGGACCATCTCTATCTAACGTGCAATATCGACAATCACATCAAAAGTAGAATCATACACCATCTCTCTAGTAATAAGCAACCACATCTGATACGTGAGGCCATCAATGAACCTCCTGATCCTCTCCCTATCAGTGGGAACCAACCAGACTGCATGGCGGGCCAACTAAGAAAACCTTATCTCGTACTGGTTCATAGACATATCATCCTAATGAAGCTGCTCAAACTATCTGCGCAGCTCCTCTCTGCGAGATTGAGGCACAAACATCTCCAGGAAGATAATGGAGAACTCATGCCATGTAAGTGGTGCTGCACCGACCGACCTACGCCTATCATAAGCCTCCCACCAACTGAAGGTAGCCCCAGAGAACTGAAAAGTAGTGAACGAGACCCTACTGGTCCCTAGAATATCTGCTGGTATGGAGAATCCTCTGACACTTGTCCAAGAAACCCTAGGCGTGCTCCACCTCTATACTAGTGAAAGACGGAGGTTGGAGTCTCCCAAACCTGTCCAATCTCCGCTACTCATCATCAGAATTAACAGGAACGACATGGGCTTGAGCAGCTGCAACCGGCTGAGCTGGTAGTGCCCCCGGTGTTTGGAGTCCCTGTATCACCTGCTCTGGTGTATGGGTGGCGGGAGTCTGAGTACCTCCCCTGTCCTGAGAAGTGGTTGCTGCGGTCGGAATAGAGACCGCCTGAGCAAGACTGGTGCACACGGTAAGAATCTGAGCTAAGGCCTCCTGAAGGCTTAGAATCACAATGGGCATGGGTGATACATGAGTTGGTTCCACATGCTCATCCACAACTAGAACCTGCTTCTGAACTAGGGCAACAGGTGGATCTACAGTTGCGACCCTAGTTGTTGTACGAGCTGCACATCTGCCCCTACCGCGACCTTAGCCTCTCACGGCCCTGACTCGTGGTACTGGTGGCTGTCCATCCTGCCCAGTACTACGTGTCCTCACTATCTATGAGAGAATAGAACAACTGATGTTTAGTTACCAGAATCAACAGATTCGCACGACAAAAATTCAAGAATGTGAAGATTCATAAGGGTTCGGCAGCCTCTCAAAGATAAGTACAGACGTCTGCATACCGATCCGCAAGACTCAACTAAACCTGCTCATGACTCGTGAGACCTATGTAACCTAGGCTTTGATACCAACTTGTCACGACCAAAATCCTAACCTGTCGTGATGGCGCCTATCGATGGTACTAGGCAAGCCGACATTTCCAAAATACTTCCAATATTTAACTGAAAAATAAATCAAGAAATTCTAAATAGGCAAAGTTTTCATAATCAGGGATAAAACCCAAAACATAGGTGCAGAAAATAGCTCCCAAAATCAGGGTGTCACTGAGCCCATGAACATCTATACATAACCAATCTAGGAATGAAACTTCTATAATAGTTTGGATCCAAATACAACAAAAGAAAGGATAACAAAGGAGAAACAAGGACTGCTAATGCCAGGCAGCTACCTTGATATCTCCAACGATCAGCTACGTGAAACATCAACACCCTCCGCATCCAAAAACTCCTGGATCTATACACGAAGTGCAGGGTGTAGCGTGACTACAACCAACTCAGTAAGTAACAATAATAAATAAGGAACTGAAAGATAGTGACGAGCTACACAGTTATAATTCATTTTCAGTAGTCTCAACAAGGAAAGTAGACATGCTTTCAAATCCGGCAAATTAAGTAAAATCAGTTATATCATGCCAAGTTCAAGTAAACTGGATAAAACTATCTTTCAGAAGTTTTCAAAACAGTGATAGATGGAAACCATGTGCAACAACAATGAAATAATATACAGCCTCTTAGGGCAACACTCACTCAATCCTTCCATTCACTCCAACCTCACAATCACTCATTCCCTACAGCCACTCATTCCTCACAGTCACTCAGCACTCTGCACTCGCACTCAGTAGGTACCCACGCTCACTGAGGGTGTGTACAGACTTCGAAGGGGCTCCTTCAGCCCAAGCACTATATCAGGTCAATCATGGCATAAATCAATGAAACATGATGCGAACATGATGCGGCGTGCAAACCGATCCTATAAATATCCTAACAATCAGGCCCTCGGCCTCACTCAATCATCAATCCCTCTAGTCTCTCGGGTTCTCAGAAATCAAAAAAATCAGCCCAAACAATAATAATATGATGTATCAACAAGAATAATAGAGACTGAGATATGATATGCAAATAAAAATTGAGACTGAGTACAAATAACATTTAGAAGGTAAAGCAAGTAATTCAACATGTAACATGGCCTCTGTGGGTCCAAACAGTACCAACACATAGCCTAAACATAGTCTCCAACATGATTCACAGTCAAATTTCTATAACACATGAAGAGCATATAGCTAACAACAAGTTTATTCAACTTTTCAGTTTCACGGAATGGACCAAATCACAATTCCCATGGTGCACGTCCGTCACCTATAATGTGTGTCACCTCCAAAACAATCATATAACACAAAATCTAGGGTTTCATACCCTCATGACCATATTTAGAACTGTTACTTACCTCAATCCGAGTGAAACACTACTGCAATATGCCCTTGCCTCGCGAATCAGCCTCCAAACATCCCGAATCTAGCCACAAGTAGTACAATACAATCAATACAAGCTAAAGGAATGAATTCTACAAGAACTTACGAAAGTATAGTCAAAATCCAAAATTGCCTCAAACCCGGCCCCCGGGCCCACGTCTCGAAATCCAGAAAAAGTCACAAAACCCGAAAGCCTATTCACTTAAGAGTCTAACCGTACAAAAGTTATCGAAATCTGACACTAAATGGCCATTCAAATCCCCAAACTCAATGTCACGACCAAAAATCCACTAAAGGTCGTGATGGCGCCTAACAACGCAGTCAGGCAAGCCAACATCGAATAGTTAACTTAATTACTCATTTTAGTATTATTTGTGAAATCAAAATTTTCATCAATTAAATAGTAAGAAATAAAATTTACGAGGTAAACGACGATATTTACATGAACCATAGTATTGAACCACCCTTAGGAAACCCCAAAACCTGATGTCACGGGTGCATGAGCGTCAACTAGGAAACATAATAAAATACAACATATGTCTGGAATAAAAATTATACAGGAGAACATAAATAACTCTGATGAAGACTTTATAGGCAGCGGATTGTAAAATGAAATGCAACTCATGGTAAGTCCCCGCAACATCCGCACCTCTACGCCCAAAAGACCACCAAGTATATTTGTACCTGCACAAAAATATACAGAAAATGTAGTATGAATATGTAAATCAACGTGTACCAAATAAGTATCTAGCCTAAACTCGGAGGGGTAGTGACGAGGGTTCGACATCGACACTTACTAGAGGTCCAATTAAATAAATAATACGATAATTCATACAATTGTACAATGCATAGCAAGAGGGGAGAAATCTGAAGTTTCATAATATTCCAATTATTTCCTTTTAAGCATAAATTTATTGATCATGTATCCTACCTCAATATCTCAGAATAAATGCCAAGTGTCAATACCAATTAGAAAAGAAATACCATAAAATACTAGGCGTTAGTGAAAAGTTTATCTCGTGAATATTCGGAATACTAGTGGTATAACGCACGATTTTGCCGAGGTCGTTCGGCCCCATCTAGAGTGGTGTGTACATTGAACGACACAAACCAGAAATGCACATCTATATACTGCCGAGGCGTTCGGCCCGCTCCACAAGAAAGGAAGGAATTTATCCCATTTCGAGAGATATTGTCGAGGCGTTCGGCCCGCTCCACGAGAAAAGAAAGAAGTTTCTGAATCATAAGATACATGCTTACAACAAAGTACACGAGCACAAAGTGAATATAGCCTTTACCGTTTCTCAATTTTTCTTGCCAACAATTCAAGTGATAAGGCTAGGCCTAAGATGTATTAAATTTCTAGATCAAGTTCAAACATATTTCCAATTAATTAATTCAACAAAATAAGTTCAAGATATTCATATATTGCATGATAGAAATCCTAAGTCTACCTGGACATAAACACGCTTTAGCTTCGTACGGACTCTCGTCACCTCGTGCGTACGTAGAACCCATAACTAGTAGCACATGAAAATTAATATCACCTAGGGGGTAGTTTCCCCCTCACATGGTTGGACAAGATACTTACCTCGCTCCGAAGTTCTATAACCGGCTCCAAAGCCTCTCTAACAACTCAAACTGATGCCCGTCGCTCCAAAACTAGTCAATCAATATGTAAATCCATGAATATATACTCTAACACTCATTATAAACAAATTTATAACAGTTTCCAACTCCGCTCAAAAAGTCGATAAAGTCACCTCGAGCCCACATGCCCAGATTTCAAAAATTTCCGAAGATAATCATTACCCATAACACTACGAACTTAAAATATATGATTTATTCCCAATTCCATGTCCAATTTCGTAGTCAAAATCCAAAAATACCAATTTCTAGGTTTTTATTCAAAATCCCAAATTTCTACAATTTTTCATGTTTAAATCCATACATATACCATGTATTTAACTTGAAATAGGTGGGAATCACTTACCTTGTGTTGCTTGATGAAATAATCCCCTTGAAGCTCTCCAAAAACCGTCCAACTAAATGAAAAAATGAGTGAAATGAGCAAAATCCCCAAATTAAAACAATCTGCCCAGGCCCCCTCCCTTCATCGCGTTCGCGTGACCTCAAATTTTGCATACAAATCACATTCAACACTATGGACCTTCTCTAACTTCCGGAATCAGAATCTGACACCAGTATCAAAAAGTTCACTCCCAGTCGAACTTCCCCAAAACCTTCAAATTTCCAACTTTCGTCAAATGACCCTGAAATGACCTGCAGACCCCCAAATCCACATCTGGGCGCGCTCTTAAGACCAGAATAACCAGACGGAGCTATTCTCAGGCTCGGAATCCCAAACGGACATCGATAACATTGATATACACTTCCACCCAAATTCATGAAATTCTTCCAAAGTACAAACTTTCCACAATAGGCGCCAAAACGCTCCCGGGTCATCCAAAACCCGATTCGGACATACGCCCAAGTCCAAGATCATCATAGGAATCTATTGGAACTTTCAAATCCTGATTCCGAGGCCGTTTACTCATAATTCAAACCTTAGTCAATCCCTCCAACTTAAAGCTTCCGAAATTAGAATTTTCTTCCCAAATCAACTCCGAACTTTCCCAAAATTCAATTCTGGCCACTCGTACAAGTCCTAATATCTGAACTGAAGCTACTCAAGGCCTCAAAATGTCGAATGATGCGCTAGAGCTCAAAATGACCAGTCGGGCCGTTACATTCTCTCCCACTTAAACATACGTTCGTCCTCGAACATGCTAACAACTGCTCCGAAGTTTTCCAAAATCACTGTTTAACACCTCGTGCATCTATTCGAGCTACCACAGCCCAGTTGAGCACAGTAGCTCGAGCTAGACTAAAGATCCTTCCTACTACCTTAGATAACAAGCTTTAGATCCAAATTCCAACATCCAAAATTCTCCATGATACCATATTCTCACACACGAACGCCGTATCAATCACTAGACACTAAACCCAACTTGACCATGCTCCTCCGCTGAAATCACACCATGCACCCCATAACTCATTTGCCCCGGGCAAGCTCCCCCAAGCACAACAGTTGAGATTTCCATTGACCCGAAGCCCGTAGTATACCTCATAACATATATTTGCCCTGTTCCAACTCTCGCAATATTACCACGATGAAAGAGATGTGTAGAAACTCATAACCACCTGCCAAATAAAAAATCATGAAGTCTCTCCTCCTGACAAGAACCCTCATTCTGAACTGAATAACGATATTTTCTCTTTAATATGCCTTATATAAATTCGATCACACTAATCCCAGGTCCAATAGTCTCGTCTCATCCGTACAAGTTGCTCAGCCAATAAGTCATCTCCGACACTGCCAAAGGTCTCATATGATGCCTCAACGTGCCAACAAGCTACCAACTCGAATGTGATACATAAGGAAAACGAACCCTGGAAGGGACTACTCAACCCATGTAACTTATTAAACAACTAAAAAGATGTCATGAACCTTCCTCAAAAAATGAGGGACAAAACACACAAGAATAGATATAGTTCCCTATACTCCACATCCCACTGTTGCAACGTGCAACCCGATCCACACATGACACCGCCGCGGCATGCAACCCGATCCAACTATGATACCCGTGGCGGCATGCCATCCAATCCAATCAACATACCCATGGCGGCGTGCCACCCAATCCAAACAGCATACCCTTGGCGGCATGCCACCCGATTCACACATAATAATCTATAGAAAACACACATCGAGTCGTAATTTTCATACTCATGAAATATCCGAATATCGGCCACAAGCACGCCAAGTGCATAATACAAATTTTGGGGAGACGAATAGCGTCGTATGCCACGAAACCCAAGCACAACTAAGGTGCAATAAATGACCCGCATCTCGAGAGCCATCCTGCTCTCACAACACCACAAACTTCATGGGATCTCAACACATGTGTGAATAATAAAACCATCTCACAACCCACACAGCATAATAAAGATTACACAGAATGGATGACGACAGAAATAATATCCAAGGCTCGAAGACTCCTCTGTAAGCAACGCTATGCTGAAATGAACACATCCAGCCGGATATAGAGCACACATTCACATCTAGGTCCATCCATGAACCTCAAGCTGATTCTGACCGTACTATACTGGGCTAATAACCTTTCAAGGTTCCACAATAACCTTTTTCCATGAACATAAGAACAACCATCAAATCCGAAACAAACTCACACGATCCACATTATAAGGAATAGAATGTCGCTCATATATAAACTCTCTCACATTAGTGATAGTACCATAATCCCATACTTGGTTTCAATCTTTAATCAATAAAGTGACTACATGTCACACTTATACAATATTCCCTTGGGATACGCCCCCACGACCTCCCGCACCAAGTAGCAAAGCCTGCACATCCCTACCACCGACCATACAATGTTGCAAGGCGAATCGAGAATCCACAAATCAGTATACAAAGCCTCTTACACAGGACACCATTCTCAGGTGACACTAAGACAATACCATCTTACTCTAAACATCTGAATTCTTTCCTGCTCATCCGAGATCTTGAAATTCTTGTCAACACTGAACCGCAATCTTGATCCTCAACTTTCAATTCCCATGCTGCTCAATGCACCTAACATGCCAATACGCGAGAGTACAAGAATTCCATCATAACTCCTGAACGACTACTAGAATAAACTCTCATTCATATCGAAACCTTTCACTTAACTCATTTCAGGAGAACCATTGCAACACGTGACTAAATTCCCATAACCGCAAAAAATACAATCCTCAAGTAGTGGTTTAAACCACCATAACTCTTCCGAGATCCATCTACACATAACATGCCATTCGAATCGAATACCTCCCAAATCAACCAAGTGGTGGTGGCGCTCAAGCCCAAGTGTACAACCACAAAATACTTGTATAACTTCACGCCGAAGAAATTGATCACTGCCACAATCATGCTGACTCAACCATTACTAACCGACCCAACTTCTTCTAATTTATTCTCAACTTGCCTTAAAAAAATAATAGCTCCATTCATAAACATAACGAACTCAACAACACTTCTCTCGAGTGACCCACTTCACAAAATCTCTTGTCTCAATATCCACGAACCATCTCATGCCTTCCTCATGTGCACAATGGTATCACCAGCTGGTACACCCATTCTACAAGACATTCCGCAAATCCAAAACTATTTCTTCCTTTTCTCCAATACTGCACCGCATACCAAATGATAATATAGAACATTCCAAGTCCTTAGGCACTGCACTTAAATTCTTGTACTCACTAGGACCACCGTTAAGAGTCTCACACTCTGACTTGGTCCCGAATATAAGCCAAACTCTAGTGCGTTGTTAGCAAGTGAACACCTTATCAAAGAAGCACCCCACTAAATTCTTTTCCCTTGTACATTACACCCGCCAAAAGCAGAAACTCTGAGTCCTCCCAAAACCTGAACATGAATCGATAAGGCCCAAATATAGCACACATTCCTCAAATCCTTTGCTTTAATTAGCACTAATGTTTTCTTTCCTTAGTCATATTAACCTATCGATACACTGATAACCCGAAATCGCACAAGCAGACAACCGCGCGATCCAATCATAGACGGTGGGCTATCCCACTTAGCTTTTAAGCTACAATCATATATTTCTAGAGCCGACAAATATTCCTCCTTCTCAATTACCATGATCTTGCACCCTTAACCCGCCAAAATTCTCGAATCTTTTGTTAAACCTTTCATGAACATCCGGAATAATTAGACACAATTGTAAATTCGACCCTCTGCCAAGTAGTAAGTGGAATTCTTCGTAAAAACCTCATCAATATCACGCCACCGCTAACGCTACAATGGGTACAATTACTACGAAATTAGTAAACCCTCCTGAGCCCGTGCTCACTCACCAGCTGAACAAGTCCGTTTTTTCGCCATTGAAATAAACTGAAAAGTCCGTGAATACATTCCAAACTCTAAGTCGTGTTGCATCTAAATAAAATATGTGGTCCTAGTCACTATCCATCACGATTCCCAAATTTGCTCTTAACTTTCCTCAAGGCATATGGCTATCTTACCACAAAATCCATATGCTACTCTTCCACTCTCCTACTTTGGCTAAACTATCTCCTTTAAGCAACTACTCGACTTCTGCTTTTCATACTTTACCTACTAGTGATTCAACCACCGCAAAACTCCGTCCACCATGTCCTTCCTCATCCTTCATTGCCCAAATACTGCCTTAAAGCAAAATCAATCTCTGTGGCACCTGATCTTACCAATTGCTACCAACTCTAAGCCTCTTCGAAGATCATCTTTCCCGGGCCATCAAGATTAGAAACACCGATTCGATCCCAAAACCGCTACACACCGCTATATTAGACATCCGCTTCTCAGGCACCATTTCCCAGCACCCTGCCTCGTAGGCAAATCACAGAGTCCATAACACCGGCGAACCTTAATACATTCAAACAAGGACAACGATACCGCATCAAAAATGAGAAATTCCACCACGCTTGAAAATACCAAGTCTCGTTATTTCATCAACCAAGGCCTGAACATCCATAGTCAATTGCCTTTCCTCCGTCGGAACTAACTGCTGAACCTCTAAGCCGTGAACTGAGAAATCCTCCTTTCAACTCATTCACTGTCGTGATCCATAAATAAGCACCCTACTGTTACACCAACATTGTGCGATAGCAATGCACAAATCATCATAACAATCACTTCCCAACTTCAAAGCCATAGGAAATTCTGATACTGAGTTGAAACGACAGAGCTTCCTTCCGCAAGGCAACGATAACATCCCAATCAAATACATAGGGAGAAACATCTTGCACCACATCTGAAGTACCATTACAATTCCTCCATTCCCAATTGATAACAAGCGCAGAACATTGTATAAGAACGAGTAGGAAGGAAATAGAGGCATAAGCCTCAAAGGGATCAAATCGCATGATGAGGAATCAAGAAGGGAAGCGCTCCTAACAGCTATGTAGCCTCTTGAAGATAATTACAGACGTCTCCGTACCGATACGCAAGACTCTACTAGACTTTCTCATGACTCGTGATACCTAAGTGAACCTAATGCTCTGATACCAAGCTGTCACGACCCAAAATCCACTAAATATCATGATGGCGCCTAACACCGCAGTCAGGCAAGCCAACACCGAATGGTTAACTTAATTACTCATTTTAGTATTTTTTTTTTAAATCAAAATTTTCATCAATTAAATAGTAAAAAATAGAATTTACGGGGTAAACAACGATATTGACACGAAACCACAGTAATGGACCATCCTTAGGAAATCCCAAAACCCGGTGTCACAAGTGCATGGGCATCAACTAAGAAACATTATAAAATACAACATCTGTCTTAATTACAAATTAGATAGGAGAACATAAATAAATCTGATGAAGACTTTGCAGGCTGTGGATGATAACATGAAGTGCAACTCACAGCAATTCCCCGCAAAATTCGCGCCTCTAAGCCCAAAAGACCACCAGGTATATATGTACTTGCACAAAAATGTGCACCAAGTGTAGTATGAGTACGTAAATCAACACGTACCCAATAAGTATATAGCCTAACCCCGGAGGGGTAGTGACGAAGAATCGACATAGACACTTACTAGAGGTCCAATCAAATAAATCATACGATAATTCATATAATTGTACAGTACGCAACAAGAGGGCAGAAATCAGAAGTTTCATAATGTTCCAATTATTTCCTTATAAGCATAAATTTATCGATCAGGTATCCTACCTCAATATCTCAGAATAAATGCCAAGCGTCAATACCAATCAGATAAGAAATATCGGGCTACAGTGAAAAGTTTATCTCGTGAATATTCGGACTACTAGCGGTATAACGCACGATTCTGCCGAGGTCGTTCGGCCCGATCCAGAGTGGTGTGTACACTACCGAGGGTCGAACAACACGAACCAGATATGCACCTCTATATACTACCGAGGCGTTCGGCCCGCTCCACAAGAAAGGAAGGAAGTTTCCTAATCACAAGATACACACTTACAATAAAGTCATGAGCACAAAGTGAATACAGCCTTTACCATTTCTCAATTTTTCTTGCCAACAATTCAAGTGAGTAGGCTAGGCTTAAGATGTATTAAATTTCTAAATCAAGTTCAAACATATTTCCAATTAATTAATTCAACAAAATAAGTTCAAGTAATTCAGATATTGCATGATAAAAATCCTAAGTCTACCCAGACATAAACATGTTTTAGCTACGTACCGACTCTCGTCACCTCATGCGTACGTAGCACCCATAACTAGTAGCACGTGACAATTAATATCACCTAGGGGGTAGTTTCCTCCTCACAGGGTTAGACAAGAGACTTACCTCGCTCTGAAGTTCTATAACCGGCTCCAAAGCCTCTCTAACAACTCAAACCGATGTCCGTCGCCCAAAAACCAGTCAATCAATACGCAAATCCATAAATATATACTCTAACACTCATTATAAATAATTTTATAACATTTTCCAACTCTGCTCAAAAAGTCGATAAAGTCACGTCGGACCCACATGCCCAGATTCCGAAAATTTCCAAAGATAATCATTACCCATAACACTACGAACTCAAATATATAATTTATTCCCAATTCCATGTCCAATTTCGTGGTCAAAACTAAAAATACCAATTTCTAGGTTTTTCTTCAAAATCCCAAATTTCTACGATTTTTCATGTTTAAATTCATACATATACCATTTATTTAACTTGAAATAGGTGGGAACCACTTACCTTGTGTTTCTTGATGAAAATCGCCCCTTGAAGCTCTCCAAAAATCGCCCAACCAAATGAAAAAATGAGTGAAATGAGAAAAATCCCCGAATTAAAACAACTGCCCAGGCCCCTGCCCATCATCCCGTTCGCGAAGGCATGTCCATGCATAGCATGGCGTTCGCGTTCGCGATAGCCAACTACCCCAGTCTGGAGTTCCTCCTACACGTTCGAGAGATCCTCTTCGCGTTTGCGTAGCACAAAAGGCAGCCATCATTTTCCTTCTTCGCGAATGCGGGACTCCCTTTGCGTTCGTGAAGAACAAAACCCGAACCAGCAACTAGCAGGCCAAATAGGGAGAAATGGTCGGAAACGATCTGGAAACACACCCGAGGAACCCGAGACCCCGTCCAATCACATCAACCTGTCCCAAAACATGACACAAACTCACTCAAAGACATCAAATCAAACAACATCGAAATCATGAATCGCACCCAATTCGAGCTTAATGAACTTTAGAACTTCAAACTTCTACATTCGATGCCAGAACCTATCAAATCATGTCCGATTGACCTCAAATTTTGCATACAAGTCACATTCGACATTGCGGACCTATTCCAACTTCCGAAATCGGAATCGGAATCCGACCCTGATATCAAAAAGTCCACTCCCGGTCAAACTTTCTAAAAACCCTCAAATTTCCAACTTTCGCCAAATGACCCTCGAAATGACCTACAGACCTCCAAATCCATATCTGGGGGCGCTCCTAAGACCAAAATCACAAAATGGAGCTATTCAAAGGCTCGGAATCACAAACAGACATCGTTAATATTGAAATACACTTCAAGCCAAATTCATGAAATTCTTCAAAAGTACCAACTTTCCACAATAGGCGCTGAAACGCTCCTGGGTTATCCGAAACCCGATTCAGATATACGCCAGAACTTTCAAATCCATATTCCGGGGCCATTTACTCAGAATTCAAACCTTATTCAATCCCTCTAACTTAAAGCTTCCGAAATTAGAATTTTCTTTCCAAATCAACTCCGAACTTCCCGAAATTCAATTCCGACCACTCAAAAAGTCCTAATACCTGAAATAAAGCTACTCGTGGACACAAACCGCCAAATGACGCGCTAGAGCTCTGAATAACCGGTCGGGTCATTACACTCAACTCTCCAAATCCCTAGCCTCAAACCCCTAAATTACACCTCAAAAGCACACAAACTAGGTGGGAAAATCAATGGGGATACTAGATTATTGATCAAAAACAAGAACAAGGAACTTACCACAAGAGTCCCGTAGAAAACCCTCTCCAAAATCTCCTTAGACCGAGGTCAAAATGTTTGAAAATGAATAAAATCGCGAACCCTTGTGGTTTAATTCTGCCTAGCAAAATCGCTTTTGCGGTTCACTTAGGCGCTTCTGCGGTTTCACAGGAGCGACTCAACGCTCGCTTCCGCGGCTTCTTCCGCACCTACGACCCAGCCTTCAGCTCCTGCGGACTCGCTTCTGCGTCTGCAAAACCCAGCTCCACTGTCCTAATCCGCTTCTATGGTCCTTCTGCCGCATCTGCGATCATGTAGGTGTGGGAATTTCTTCTCACATGCGACCAGCTGCTCACCTCCCTTCAAACTCCGCATCTGCGGACCTCGCCCCGCACCTGTGAGCTCGCACCTGTGATCAAAGCTTCGCAGGTGCGGTTACACCAGCAGAACCAACTTCAGCAGTCTTCAATCTTCAAACCTTGGTCCGAAAACCATCCGAAATCAACCTGAGGCCCCCGGGAGCTCAACCAAATGTTCCAACAAGTCATAAAACATCATACGAACTTAGTCAAACCCTCAAACCACCTCAAACAACATCAAAAACACGAATCACACCCCAATTTAAACCTAATGAACTTTGAAACTTTCGAATTCGATAAATGACGCCGAAACTTATCAAACCACGTCTGATTGACCTCAAATTTTGCACACATGTCACAAATGACACCACAAACACAACTTCCAGAATCGAAATCTGACCCCGATATCAAAAATTCCACTCCCGATCAAACCTTCCAAAATTCCAGCTTTCGCCATTTCAAGCTTAATTCTACTACGAACATCCAAATCAAAATCCGGACAAACTCCTAAGTCCAGTATCGCCCAACGGAGCCAACGGAACCATCAAAAGTAAAACCAAGGTCATTTACATATAAGTCGACATTCGGTCGACTTTTTCCAACTTAAGCTTTCAATTAAGAGACTAAGTGTCTCAATTCACTCTGAAATCTCTTCAGACACGAACCAACTAAGCCGATAAGTCATAAAATAACAATAAAGCACAAAAATGAACAGAAAAAGGAGGAACAAGGTTATAATTCTCGAAACGACCGGCCGGGTTGTTACAACAATCTCAAAAAATTAGCATTGTATAGCCAAATCTCAAAAAATTCTACTTCCCTATTTATTCCCCATGTAACCTCTTCTCTACCTCTATTTGTCATCTTCATCTCATTCTTTCCCCATATTTCTTCTTCTATCATACCTCTTTAATGAAATAAATAAATATAATTGGTTCGGTCTTCAATCAAAGTTTGAGAGTTTGAATTTCACCAATGATTTGGACCTAAAACTTAAACCGGACTTGGCGACCTTATACAAAATCTCCATTGTCGAAATTATACAACAATGACTAATCCGTAACGGAGACTTAAACAGAAAATTACTTGATTCAATAAAAAAAAGCTTCAAATTAAATTGGTGGGTGAAGTAGCCTTATTAGGCATAATAACAAGCACAAAGTTGATGTAGAGATCTCTCAGGGAGGACTTGACTCGGGACGTTTTGGAAGTTTCTTCTCTTTTTGTTTTGAGAATTGAGATAATATTCTCACGAAAAATTTGTGTTATATACTGCGATATACAAAGAAGAAAAATAATTTATTATTATACATTTTGATATACAAAAAAGAAAAATAAATTTTTGATATACATTTGGATATACACAAAGAAGAAAAATAAACATGTATTATATATTTTGGTATACATATTATTTGATGGGTTATACACTATGATATACAAACAGTATAATTATTTTCATTGTGATATACATTAATATAGAGAAAACAATAAATTTTAAGCAACTATATTTATAATTTCATATTTCACATATACAAAGAAGGAAAATTAAATCTTAAGCCTAATCTGAGCCATCCATTATTTTAATCAAATGGTCAATATTTATCCCATCAATTAAATCCATCAGATTTTACTAACCTTATTCTCTCTCTCTTAACGCAACAGACGCTTTCTATGGTCCCTTTATTCCTCTGCAATGGTAGATTTATTTTTGGCTTCTTCTCCAATTTTGAGTAAAGGTTTGACCTCTCATATTATGAAAGCCGAAATTCCAGGCTCATTCCAAGAAAATATCTGCAGACTCAATGTGATTCTAGTTTTGTTTTGACCAAGATTCAAATTCGATTTTCATTTACGATGAAGTTGGCAAAGGTTAAAAAAATGGTTCTCTTTTTACTTTCCTCCCTTTTCATCATTTTTGGTAAACAAATTTCTGCTCTATTTGATTTTCTCGTGCTTGACGCCTCTGCTATATGGTGTCAAATGGCTCTTTTAGAGCATTTATAACGCTCCCCTATTTCTCCAAAATGCAGTCATTTTTGCCAAAATATGGATCCAATGCTCTCCCATTCTTGATTGCAAAATGGGGATGAATAGTGTTACTTTAAATATGGAGTGACACTATTGATCTTCTCATTTATTATTCATCCTTATTTTATTATTATTTTAATTATTTAACTCTTTTAATTTATCTCTTTAAACATACCTAATTATATTTATGTAATATCTTTATAATATTAATTCTACATTTTAACTTTGGCGTATAATTTTTATAAATTAATTTTCGTGCATTTATTATTTTTATGTAAAATTGTAAGTTAATTTTATTATAAGTTATAATTGTACAAAAAATATATAATCACCTCCAAAAATGAATGGTTTAAATATATAATATGAGATGTTGCTAAAATTGAAAGGTACGAATATAAAATATTCGATGTTGCTAAAATTGAAAAGTAAAAATTAAAATACATTAAAATTGGAAATACATTAAAATTGAAAACACATTAAAGTAAAATACATAAAAATTGAATGTAACGACCCGACTGGTTGTTTTGAGTTCTAGCACGTCGTTCGGCGGTTTGAGGCCTTGAACAACTTCACTTTAGGTATTATGACTTGTACGCATAGTCGAAATTGAATTTCGGAAGTTCGGAGTTGATTTGGGAAGAAAATTCTAATTTCGGAAGCCTTAAGTTGGAGGAATTGACTAAAGTGTGATTTTTAGTAAACAACCTGGGAATCTGGATTTGAAGGTTCTAACGAGTTTGTATGATCATTCTAGACTTGGGTGTATCCCCGGATCGGGTTTTGGATAACCCAGAAGCTTTTCGGCGCCTATTGTGGAAAATTGGCATTTTTGGAAGAATTTCATAAATTTGGGTTGAAGTGTATCTTAACATTATTGATGTCTGTTTGGAATTCTGAGTTTGAGAATAGCTCTGTATGGTGATTCTGGTCTTAGGAGCGCGCCCGGATGTGGATTTAGAGGTTTGTAGGTCATTTTGGGATCATTTGGCGAAAGTTGGAAGTTGGAAGTTTTTGGAAGTTTGACCGGGAGTGCACTTTTTGATATCAGGATCAGATTTCGATTCTGGAAGTTGAAGTAGGTCTGTAATGTCTAATATGACTTGTGTGCAAAATTTGAGGTCAATCGGACGTGATTTGATAGGATTCAGCATGGAATGTAGACGTTTGAAGTTCTAAAGTTCATTAAGCTTGAATTGGGGTGCAATTCATGATGTTGATGTTGTTTTTTGTGATTTGAGGCCTTGAGCAGCTTCGTGTTATGTTATGGGACTGGTTTGCGTGATTGGACAGGGTCCCAGGGGCCTCGGGTGTGTTTCGGGATGGTTTCAGATCACTTCGGGCTGTTTTGGAACTGCTGTCCTGGTGTCAGGTTTCCTTCTTCGCGAATGGGAAGGGAGTCCCACGTTCGCGAAGAAGGACTTTGAGGATGCTGAGATTTAGCCTTCGCGAACGCGGACAAGGAAACACGAACGCGAAGAAGAAGGGGAGGGAGCTGGGCCTAAGGTTGTTTGGCCTATGTGAACGCAAAGATGGGAACGCAAACACGAAGGGGTATGGCAGCTGGCCTTCACGAACGCGATCAGAGGGTCCCGAACATGAAGAGAGATTCTGGGCATGAGGTTGTTGAGCATCGCGAATGCGAGGGCTATGTTGCGTTCACGAAGAAGGGTCGGACAGCGCAGTGAGTTGTTTTAAAATGGGATTTTGGCCATTTTTACTTCATTTTCTCCATGGGAGCCGGTCTTGGAGCAATTTTGAAGCTCCATCTTCGTCATCTATGTCAAGGTAAGTGATTCCCGCCTATTGCAAGTTAAATACTTGGATTATATATAGATTTAGACATGAAAGTTTGTAGAAATTTGGTATTTTGAAGGAAAACCTAGAAATTTATATTTTTGGATTTTGACCACGAATTTGGGTATGGAATTGAGAACAAATCATATATTTGAGTCCATGATATTATGGGTAGTGTTATCTTCGCAAATTAACGGAATCGGGGTACTTGGGCCCGAGGGTGAACTTTGGGAATTCTTCAATTTGGATTGGAAAATCACTGTAATAGTTAGGATGTGAACTCTTGAGCATGTATTGACTATTTTATATAACATTTGACTAGCTTCGAGTCGTTTGGCACCGAGTTGAGGATTTAAAGCATATTTTTTGACTGGAAAGTAAGCTTTGAGACGAGGTTAGTCTCCTGTCTAACCATGTGAGGCGAAATTACCCCTAGGTGTTGTATATTGATGTATGCTACTTGTTGTGGGGGCTACGTACGCGCGAGGTGATGAGGGCCCGTCCTTAGCTACATTCATGTTATTTTCCGGGTAGGCTTAGGTTCACATCATGCTATAGCTATACTATTTGAGCAGTCTCTCGCCTATTAAATTCCTCTGTTTTACATTACTACTTGAGACTAGACTTGCTATTGTAGAGACTTCACGAGTTCATGATTAGTCACCGAATAATTTTACTCCTCTTACGACATGTTTCCGTGATATATATGTTTCATTGAAAGGTTTTTGTTAAAGAAATTATAACTCACACGTTTATTTGTGAGTGGGGTCAAGGACCTGTCAAAGCTTCTTATTCTAATGGGATCGGGTCGTTCGCCTCGGCAGGATTATGTATTTCACATCTTACAGGATCGGGCCGATCGCCTCGGCTGGATTTATGTACCACACTCTCATGGGAGCGGGTCATTCGCCTCGGCAGTTTAATAGATGCATCTATGGCTCGTGCTGTTCGACCCTCGTAAATGCACAGTTTAAATATTTATGTTGGATCAGATTGTATGCCTCGACATTTCCTATAACATATCCTCATAGAATCGTGCGTAATATTTGGTAAGAAGCCAGTGTATCTATGAGTTTTTCTGATTTGAGTAATGACAATCTATTTGATGAGATCCACTATATCTATATATTTGCTCCCGTTAAGGAAAATATTTCTAATGGAGAGCTTGAGTTCATCGTAAAGAGGGGAATTTGTACCACGTATTTTATAATTGTTTATTTCATTTATTTACCCTGTCTCATATTTATTTACCTCCTTACTGTACTAGACATTATTGGACCATTAGTAAGTGTCTACGTCGACCCCTCGTCACTACTCCTCTGGGTTAGGCTAGATACTTACTGGATAAACATTGATTTGCATACTCATACTACACTTGATGCACATTTTTGTGCTGGTACATATATGACTAGTGGCCTTGTGAGTGCAGAGGCGTGTATAAATGCGGGGACTTAAGTGAGTTGCATTACATATTACGATCCGCAACCAACAGAATCTCCTTCAGAGTATTTATATTTTTCCTGTCCAATTTTTATTCCAGGCAGATGTTGTATTTTATTTTATATTCCTAGCTGATGCTCATACACTTGTGACATCGGGTTTTGGGGTGATTATGGGTTATTCTGTATTGAAATTGTTAAAAATATTATTATTTACTTTGTAAATTCCATCTTTTACTATTTAAGTGAAGGAAATATGATTTCAAAAATATTAAAAATGAGAACCAAATTAAGTATTTATTTTTGGCTGCTTGATAGCGGTGTCCTGTGCCATCACGACCTTTAATGGATTTTGGGTCGTGAAAACATGGTATCAGAGCACTAGGTTTACTTAGGTCTCACGAGTCATGAGCGAGTCTAGTAGAGTCTTACGGATCGGTACGCAGACGTCTGTACTTATCTTCGAGTGGCTACAAGGATGTTAGGAGAACTTTCCTTCTTGATCCTCATCGTGCGAATTGATTCTTTTGAGGCTTGTACCTTTATTTCTTTCCTATTCAATCTTATGCGACGTGAAGCGCTTGTTATAGATTGGGAATCGAGGAATTGTCATGGTACTATAGATTGGGCTATTACTGTCGCCTTGTGAAAGGTCGTCCTGTCGTTTCAGCTCAGCATCAATATTACCTAAGGTTCTAAGATTTGACATTGATTGTTATGACAATTCGTGCGTTGCTATCGCATAGTGTTTTTGTAATGGTAGAATGCTTTTCTATGCGTCGAGGTAGTGAATAACCTGAAAGGAGGTTTTACTCAGTGCATGATTCAGATATTCAGTATTTTATTTCCGGCGGAGGAAAGGCAATCATAATAGGAATGTTCAGATTTGGGTTGATGGAGTAAGGAGACTTGGTATTTTCGAGCGTGGTAGAGTTTTCAATTGTGATGTGGTGTCATCGTCCTTATTTAACGCGTTAAGGTTCGCCGATGTTATGGTCTTCTTCAATTTTCCTTCGGGGTAGGGTATTGTGAAATGGATCCTGAGATGCGGTTGTCAGAGATAACAGAGTGTAGCAGTTTTGGAATCGAATTGGTACTTCTAGTATTGATAGCTCGAGAAATATGATCTTCCAAGAGGTTTAGAGTTGGTAGTGACTCATTTGTTCGGGCGTTACAGAGATGGATTCGGATTCGGGGCAACAATTGGGCAGTGAAGGACGAGGGAGGACATCTGGGGGGTGTTTTGCAGTGGTTGAATTTCTAGAAGGTCAAGTGTGAAAGTTAGAAGTCAAGGAGTTGCTTAAAAGAGAGGGTTGAACCAAAGTGGAGAGTGGCAGAGTAACATATGGGTTCTGTGGTAGGATGGCCACAAGCCTTGAGGAAAGTCTGGAGTCATTTGGGAAATTCATGGTGGACAGTGACTAGGTCCACGGATGTTATTTGGATGCAACATGACTTCGGTTTGGAATGCATTGTTGGACTTTTAGTTGATGTCAATGGGGAAGAAGGAACCTTGGTGGGTCCCAGGGTTATGTATTATAGCTTCAAGCTAAGTGGGAGAGCCCCACTGTCTATGATTAGATTGCGTGGTTGTCTACTTTTGTGGTTTCTGGTTATCGGTGTATTGGTGGGTTATTACAACTAAGGAAAGAAAACACCAGTGGTAATTTGAGCAAAGGATTTGAGGAATGTGTGATATCTTTGGCCTCATCAGTTTATGTTCAGGTTTTGGGAAGACTCAGAGTCTATGCTTCGTGTGGATGTGATGTATAAGGAAAGGAATTCAGCTGGTTGCTTCTTTGAGAGAGTGTTCATGTGCTAGCATGGCCTTGGAGTTTGATTATATTGGGGGAAAATTCAGAGTGGGTTTTTCTCAACAATGATCCTAGTAGGTTCAAAGTAAAGTACGGTGCCTAAGGATTTCGAGTCCATGGTATGGTTAAGTATCTAGATTTGGCATTGGATTATGAAAAGGGGGCTTGGAGTGTTCTATGTTATCTTCAGTCTGCGGTGCAGTATTGGAGGAACGAGAGGAAATGACTTCAGATTCATAGAAGAATTATCAGAATGGGTGTACCCATTGAAGATGTGAATATGCGCAAAAAGTATGAGATGGTTCATGGGTTTTTGAGACAACGTGAAATAAGGTCACTCAGGATGAGTGCAGATTTGGGGTCGTTATGTTTTAAATGGAGCTAATGTTATTCCTAAGGCAAGTTCGGAGTAAATTAGAAGAATTCGGATCGGTTAGCAATGGTTGAATTGGCATGATAGTGGCAATGATCAGTTCCTTCAGCGTGTTAAGTTATACATGTGTTTTGTGGCGGTACGCGCAAGGCTTGACGGCCGTCGTAATTGATTTTATATGGAAGAATTTGAGTATTATGGCCGTTATGTGTAGATGGATCCCGGAAGAATTATGGTGGGTTAGACCACTATTCGAGGTTTGTATTTTCTGCAGTTATGGGAATTCAATCACGTGTTGCAACGCTTCTCCTGAAATGAGTTAAGGGAAAGGTTTCTATATGTTGGAATGTTTATTCTATTAGTGGTTCAGGAGTTATGATGAAATTCCTGTATTCTCGCGTATTGGCATGTTAAGTGCAGTGAGTGACATGGAAAATTGGAAGTTGAGGATCAAGGTTGCGGTTCGGTGTAGACAAGGATGTTACGAGCTTGGGTGAGCAGGAAAGGATTCGGATGTTTAGAGTAAGCTGGTATTGTCTTTAGCGTCAATTGAGATCGGTGTCCTGTGTAAGAGGTTTTGTGTACTGATTTGCGGATTCTCGATTTGCTTTGCATCGTTGTATGGCCGGTGGTATGGATATGCAGACTTTGTTACCTGGTGTAGAAGGTCATGTGAGCGTATCCCACGGGAAGATTTTATAAGTGTGACATGTGGTCATTTGATTGATTGAAGATTGAATCTAGGTGTGGAGGTTGTGGTACTATCGCTAATGTGAGAGCTTAGGCCTGGGAGACACTATATTCATTTGGTTGTGAACTGTGGAAGTTTGTTCCGGATTGGACGGTTGTTCTTGTGTGTCATGGGAAAAAGGGTTAGTGTGGATCCTTGAAAGGTTATTAGCCCAGTGCAGTACGATCAGAATCAGCTTGAGGTCCGTGGGTAGATCTAAATGTGAATGTGGGCCCTATATCAGGATGGATGTGTTTATTTCAGCTTACTGTTGTTTACAGAGGAATCTTCGAGCCCTGGATGTTATTTATGTCGTCAGCTGTTCCGTGTAATCTATATTATGCCAGGTGGGTTGTGAGGTGGTTTGATCATTCGCACTCGTATTGAGCTCCCATGTAATTTGTGGTGTTGTAGTGAAGGATGGCTCTCAAGATACAGATCATCTGTTACACCTTAGTTGTGCTTGAGTTTCGTAGCGTATGGCGCTATCCGTCTCCCCAGGATTTTTATTATGCACTTCGCGTGCTTGTGGTTGATATTCGGGTATTACGCATGTATGAGCAGTTTAGCTCGGTAAATATCTCCTTATAGATTATTATGTATGGATCGGGTGGCACGCCGCCACAGGTATCATGGTTGGATCGGGTTTCACGCCGCAACGGTATCATGTGTGGATTGGGTTGCACAGCGCAACAGTGTGATGTTAAGTACAGTTTCCCATGTCTATCATTGTGTGTTTTGCTTCTCATTTTATGAGGAAGGTTCTTAATATCTTTTCGTTTGTTTATATTAGTTACATGGGTTGAGTAGTTCTTTCCAGAGTTCATTTCCTTATGTATCACATTTGAGTTTGTAGCTTGTTGGCACATTGTGACGTCATATGAGACTTTTGACAATGTGTGAGGCGGCTTATTTCCTGAGCAGCTTGTACTGGATGAGATAAGATTATTGGACCTGGGATCAGTGCGATCAGATTAATATGAGGCACATTAAAGAGTAAATATCGATATTCAGTCCAGAATGAGGTAATGGTTCTTGTCGGAAGGAGAGACATCATGAACTGTGATTAGGCAGGTGGTTAAGAGTTTCTACACATCTCTTCTATCGTGGCAGTATTGCGAGAGCTGAAACGGGACTTATATGCTTCATGAGGTGTGTTGTGGGCATCAGATTCGTGGGATTTCGGCTATTGTTTTCAGGGGATGTCATTATGGTCATGTGAATAATGCGGTGCATGGTGTGAATTGGATAAGAGGATACAATCATGTATTGGTACATCATGTATTGATGGATACGGTGTTCGTATGTTGGAAACATACCATGTAGAAAATTTCAGATGTTGGAATTTGGCTCTAAGGCTTATTTGACTAAATAAAAGGGAGGATTTGCAGGTTTTCTCGAGCTGATGTGCTCAACTAGGTTAGGGTAGCACGGGTAAGTGCACGAGGTGTTAAACAGTGATTTCGGACAACTCCAGTGCAGTTCTTAGCACGTTTGAGGACGAACGTATGTTTAAGTGGGAGAGAATGTAATGACCCGATCGGTCGTTTTGAGCTCTAGCACATCGTTCGGTGGTTTGAGGCCTTGAGCAGCTTCACTTCAGGTATTATGACTTGTACGCATGGTCGCAATTGAATTTCGGGGAAGTTCGGAGTTGATTTGCAAAGAAAATTCTAATTTCAGAAGCCTTAAGTTGAAGGAAATGACTAAAGTGTGATTTTGAGTATACGAACTCGGAATCTGGATTTGAAGACTCCAACAGTTTCGTATGATGATTTTGGACTTGGGTGTATGTTCTGATCGGGTTTCGCATGACCTGGGAGCGTTTCGGCGCCTATTGTGGAATGTTGGCATTTTTGGAAGAATTTAATAAATTTGGGTTGAAGTGTATCTTAACGTTATTGATTTCCATTTGGAATTCCGAACCTGGGAATAGCTCTGTATGGTGATTCTGGTCTTAGGAGCGCGTCCGGATGTGGATTTGGAAGTCTGTAGGTCATTTTGGCATCATTTGGCGAAAGTTGGAAATTGAAGGTTTTTGGAAGTCTGATCGGGAGTGAACTTTCTGATATCAGGATCATATTCCGATTCCGGAAGTTGGATTAGGTCCGTAATGTCGAAGTGACTTGTGTGCAAAATTTGAGGTCAATCAGACGTGATTTGATAATGTTGGACATCGAATGTAGAAGTTTGAAGTTCTAAAGTTCATTAAGCTTGAATTGGGGTGCGATTCATGATTTTGTTGTTGTTTGATATGATTTGAGGCCTCGAGCAGTTCCGTGTTATGTTATGGGACTGGTTTGCGTGGTTGGACGGGGTCCGGAGGCCTCGGGTGTGTTTCAGGATGGTTTCGGATCGTTTCAGGTTGTTTTGGAATTGGTGTGCTTGTGTCTGGTTTCCTCCTTTGCGAACGCGAAGGGAGTCCCGCGTTCGCGAAAAAGGACTTTAAGGCTGCTGAGATTTTGCCTTCGTGAATGCGGACAAGGCAATGTGAACACGAAGAAGAAGGGAAGGGAGGCCTAAGGTTGTTTGGCCTACGGGAACGCGAAGGGGCAGGGCAGCTGGACTTCGCGAACGCGATCAGAGGGTCGCGAACGCGAAGAGAGATTCTGGGCATGAGGTTGTTGAGCCTCGCGAACGCGAGGGTTTTTCTGCGTTCGGGAAGAAGGGTCGGACTGGGCAGTGAGTTGTTTTAAAACGGGATTTTGGCCATTTTTACTTCATTTTCTCCATGGGAGCCGGTCTTGGAGCACTTTTAGAGCTCCATCTTCGTCATCTATGTCAAGCTAAGTGATTCCCACCTATTGCAAGTTAAATAATTGGATTATATATGGATTTAGACATGAAAATTTATAGAAATTTGGGATTTTGAAGGAAAACCTAGAAATTTATATTTTTGGATTTTGACACGAATTGGGGCATGTAATTGAGAACAAATCATATATTTGAGTTCATGATGTTATGAGTAGTGTTTATCTTCAAAAAATTTTGGAATCCGGGTACCTGGGCCCGAGGGTGAATTTTAGGAATTCTTCAATTTGGGTTGGAAAATCACTTTAATAGTTAGGATGTGAACTCTTGAGCATGTATTGACTATTTTATATAATATTTGACTAGCTTCGGATCGTTTGGTACCGATGTGAGGAAAAGCACAATTTTGGACCAGAAAGTAAGCTTTGAGACGAGGTAAGTCTTTTGTCTAACCCTGTGAGGGACAAATTACCCCTAGGTGTTGTATATTGATGTATGCTACTTGTTGTGGGGGCTACGTACGCGCGAGGTTACGAGACATCGTATGTAGCTACATTCATGTTATTGTCCGGGTAGGCTTAGGTTCATATCATGTTATAGTTGTACAATTTGAGCAGTCTCTCGCCTATTAAATTTCTCTGTTTTATGTTACTACTTGAGACTAGACTTGCTATTGTAGAGACTTCACGAGTTCATGATTAGTCACCGAATAATTTTACTCCTCTTACGACATGTTTTCATGGTATATATGTTTCATTGAAAGGTTTTTGTTAAAGAAATTATAACTCACGTGTTTATACATGACTAGGGTCAATGACCCATCAAAGCTTCTTATTCTAATGGGGTCGGGCCATTCGCCTATTATGTATTTCACATCTTACGGGATCGGGCCGATCGGCTCGGCAGGATTTATGTACCACACTCTCATGGGAGCAAGTCATTTGCCTCGACAGTTTAATAGATGCATCAATGGTTCCTGTCGATCGACCCTCGACAGTGCACAGTTTAAATATTTATGTTGGATCGGATCGTATGCCTCGGCATTTCCTATAGCATATCCTCATGGAATCGTGCATAATATTTGGTAAGAAGCCAATGTATCTATGAGTTTTCTTGATTTGAGTTATGACAATCTATTTGATGAGAACCACTATATCTATATATATGCTCCGGTTAAGGAGGGAATTTCTAATGGAGAGCTTGATTTCATCGTAAAGAGGGGAATTTGTACCACATATTTTATACTTGTTTATTTTATTTATTTACTCTGCCTCATATTTATTTACCTCCTTACTATACCAGATATTATTGGACCACTAGTAAGTGTCGACGTCGAACCCTCGTCACTATTCCTCCGGGATTAGGCTTGATACTTACTGGGTACAAGTTGATTTGCGTACTCATACTACACTTGCTGCATATTTTTGTGCAGGTACATATATGACTAGTAGCCTTGTGAGAGTAGAGGCGTGTATACATGCGGGGACTTAAGTCAGCTGCATTCCATATTACGACCCGCAACAACAGAGCCTCCTTCAGAGTATTTATATTTTTCTTAGTCCAATTTGTATTCCGGACAGATGCTGTATTTTATTTTATATTACTAGTTGATGCTCATGCACTTGTGAAACCGAATTTTGGGGTGATTATGGGTTTTTTTGTATTAAAAATATTATTATTTACTCTATAAATTTCATCTTTTACTATTTAATTGAAGGAAATATGATTTCAAAATATTAAAAATGAGAATCAAATTAAGTATTTATTTTTGGCTTGCTTGACAGCAGTGTCCGACGCATCACGACCTTTAATAGATTTTGGGTTGTGACGTTGAAACTACGGTAAATAGCATAATAACTTAGTAGGGACCTATGTCGTTTCCTGATACACCAAAATCATTATAGCATTGAGTAAATTGGACCGAGGATTCTTGCTTACAAATTATATTATTTAAAAATTTATGGTGTAAAATAATTTTATATTAAATAGTTTTATAAGAAAGAAATATAAATTATATGTGATGAATATATAAAAAAGAAATAAAGATAGAATTTCTTTAATAGAAATAGAAAATAAAATTTACATAAAAGATAACAATATAATATTGAAGAGAGAAGAATATAAAATAGAATTTTATTTTTTATAGTAAAAATGGAGTAATGGTTGGAGTAACTTTACTCCATTTTGGAGTCAAGGAATGGAGATGGCTATATCCGTTGGTAATCCGAATTTCAATTTGAAATTTCGCCAAAGAATCAAACCCTCAAACCCTAAATTTCGCCCTATAAGTATCAGTATTTGACAAGTGTAGGGACAAGCTTCAACCGCCCCATTTACCCCCTTTTTAAGTCTTAAGATTCAGCCGTCACAACTAGTTCTCATACTTATTGCTTTTATTTTACTCTTAAAAACTTGATTTTCTTCCTTATTTCTTTCGACCTCTGTTTGGTTTTAATCATACTAGAGGTTTTCTTAGTTTTCTTCCGGCAATTGACGTTAATTGGAGGTAGCGAGGCCACGTTCGGAGTTTCGTTGATCCGAGACCTCAGCTCCGGTTCACTACCTCACAACAGGTCATATACACCGGGAAACAAAGAGTCTCTAGTGAGACTCAATGCCGCTGCCGAAGCCGAGCCATTATAATTTTCTCCTAGTTCCTTTGAATAGTGAAATCTTGGGATATTTGTGCTCCTGGATAATTGGATAGAAGGCTGTTCATTATGTTATATTAATTCTTGTTTATTAGTTGGCTAATATTTTGTGTTATGTGTTTGTGATGACTACTTGTTTATAACAATCAACACTTAAGACCGTTAGGAGTTTTACCACATATAGAATACGAGGTTAGAAGAAAACTTCCAAAATCAGTAATTAGTCTAATCCATTTTCATTATGATGATTTTCAGAAATCTGTAACCTTTTAAAATCAGATGTTATCTTTGGCTAGCCTTGTCACAAAGTTAAAACTGTTATTAAGAAGAATCATTTTCCTGGTGTGGGTGAAGACTCAAAACTGATTTTGTCTTCCTAAGCTTTAGGCCAGGAACATCTTTGTATTTGAAACCAATTTTTTTAAGACAAATAACAACGTTTTCCATCAAACATTTTATGAATATATCTTTACTATCAACGATTAGCTACTATTATACATTTAGTGTGAGTTGGTTTCTTTAGGTACCATTTTAATATAGAAATAAGTCTTGCATTTAATTAACCTAAGTTTGATCCGTCAACTGTTTTTAGCGGATTGTAAAAGGTGCTTTAAAAACCTTCCCTTTAAAATACATAAAACCATTATCTAGAATCATTAGGTTAAGTAGAACATTAATGGAGTTACACTTTATTAATTTACTCTAACCAATTTAGATATTCTAATTCATCTTAGAAACAATTAGGTGGCGACTCTTCAACTTTAATCAAATACGGAAGTATCGATATGTTGTACCTTACATTAACTCGTGTTAAAATGAGGTATGAAAAACGTCACAACACATAGTTATACTAATCATGTGATATAGTTAACCTTAGGGCTGGGCATACATCGGGTATAACCGGTAGCCCGAACCGATAAAATGCTATGGGTTATCGATATCGATTTATTGGGTAAATAATTTGATAACAGTATAATATTATGTGACTATTGAATTATCGGTTCGGGTCTCGGTTTACCCAATTTATTAACGGTTTAACCGATAACCCAATAAGCTTTAACAAAATTATAATTTACCTACTAAGTATATAAAGCCACCTTATGGCTTCATTCTCTAAATAGTTACTCTTCATTTTCAGGCCTTAATCCTCAGAGTAAGATTTAAATTTTTCTGAATTTCTCATTTTAATTCTTCAGTTAAGATTTTTAGTTTTAAACTTAAAAGAATTAATTATTCAAATTTTTAGTTTTTCTATTTGTTTCTTTTGTTGCACTAATTCTTTAGTATTTATAAGATTAGAATTTTATTATTTTTTTTGTGAATTATACCCTCCCGTAGTGAGATGGTTAGTAAGGTTAAATTGTTGAATGTCTTATTCTTTACTCCTGCTAACTTATAACTTTGAAAATTGAGATCATTCATTGAGATTTTTAAATGTAAAGAAAGTTTTCTTTTCTAAAAAAGAAATTTAATCCCTCTTTTTTTAAGAGAAAAAATTTAGTTTCTTTCTCTTAACAGTATGATCATGATTTCTATTAAAAACATAAAATTTTCGGGTATTTTTTATTTTTATCGGGTAAACCGACAACCGAATCGATAAGGATCGATAACCGACATAGATACCTGATAACCGACATCTTATCGGTTTAGCACATTTATAAACCGATAATCTATATGTCGAACCGATAATATTCACAACCGAATCGATGCCCACCCTAGTTAACCGCTAAGAAAAATCGGGGAATCAAACGTCAGTTTGGATGTGGAGCACAAAACATTAAAATGTAAGGGTCTCTCTCGAATTTAGCCGTGTCGCTCTCCTTCAAACTAACCCATGCTTCTATTCCATCTCCATCTTTTTGTGTCAATCACAGTAATTACTTCAAATTTTTTGCTAACTGTGCTCACCCAAGATGCCTTTCCCCAACCAAAATCAGCTTCATACCAGGGGAATCTACACAAACTAGAGCAAACATAAATGTCCAACTCGTCTCCTCGATTAAGCTTTTCTACAACTTCTCTGTGATTGTTAACAAATATGGAGGAAATAGAGATGTGTCCCGTATTGTTCAGCTGAACAGCTGAACAATCCCCCAGAGCATGTTCAGCTGATGGTGCATTTGACTTTCCCCTAAACACTACTAAAAATTCTGCAAAAAGCGACAAAATTTACGATCAAAATTGATCTATCAAAAAAAGCCACCAAAATTGGTCGTTAAATTGGATAAAATAATTAAAAAAATAATTGTAAATAAATTAGCGACCAAGTTTGGTCGCTTTTTGGTCGATAATGTGGTCAAAATGTTGACCGAACTGGTCAGCCTTGCTTGGTCAAAGAAATATTAAAATTAGCGACCAAAATTGGTCGCCAAAGTGGGATCCAGTTATAAATTATTTAAAAAATTATAAAATTTAAATAAATAAAATTTTAAATTAGTGACCAAAGTTGGTCGCTTATGAAAGTGGAAGCAAATAGAGACCAACTTTGGTCTCTAATCTGGGACCCAGATATAAAATTTTATTAATTATATTATTATTTAAAAAATTATAAAATATAAATAAATATAATTTAAAATTAACGACCAAAGTTGGTCGCTTAATAAAGGGGAAGCAGATAGAGACCAATTTTGGTCGCTAATCTGAGACCCAGTTCTAACGTTTAACAATTATATTATTATTTTAAATATTTTATAAAATATAAAATAAATCTGATTTATAGTTAGCGACCAACTTTGGTCGCTAATTTTGATTTCTGTATAAAAAGCGACCAAAGTTGGTCTCTTTTCAGGTCAACATTGGTCAAAATTAAAAATCACTTTTATATTTACTATCTAAATAAT
>ML407882.1:56113-124745 GCA_005239525.1 Nicotiana knightiana | reverse complement strand
ATTTACACTTATATAAATTTTGAAATACTAATTCAATGTAATTTTTCTTATAAGATCGCTTCACAGCTGATGTGGAGGAATTCATACGCATTAACCACCTAATAAGTCGGGCGAGGCAATCCAACATTCGGACGAGGATGCTAAAAGAATATGGATGGAGGCTGCTGGCGGTGCAAAATGAGGGAAGGTATACGGGCTTCCTACTAAGAAGTTACATCATTATCACTGTGGAATGCAAGGAATAGGGACTTCCTCGCAAGGCGAGCAACTTCGTGGGGAGAGCCTCTCCACTATGCGGGAGAGTGTGACAAAGCTCACATCCGAGCTAGAAGCTGCCAAGGAAAGAGAAAAGCTTAGGGATGCTCAGTACATTGGCATGCAAGCTCAGTACCATGGCATGAAAGCTCAGCTCAAAGCTCTCCTAGCTTCTGGAGCTTTTCCGATTCCCCGGTCTCGCGAGTCATCGCCAGAGGCTCAACTTGAACGTGAGCGTTCCTTACGTCCTCCCCATACTAGTTCCTCCCGTCCTCCCCGTGATCATTAGTCTCATCCTCCACAAAATGACCCTTCTCATTACCGTCTTGATAATGAAGATTCATCAGACGATGATGATAATAATGTTGAATGAAACAGTCCTTGAGTACTTTTATATACTTTGAACTAGACAATATAACTTTGGTTCGTTTTCGAATGGGCTTGTAATAAGTGTTAACTTAGTTTTGTTAGTTTAATGTGTTAGTTCTATTGAACTTTATACTTAGTTGGTTTTAATGTTGTTGTTGTGTTATTGTTGTTGTTGTTGTGTTGTTGTTGTGTTGCTGTTGTTCGTATTGTTGTTGTTGTTGTTGTTTTTGTTGTAATAGGATTTGGTATGCTGGCAGGTGGTGTAGCTGCCAAAATAGGCAGTTTCTGCCAAAATAATACCCAGAAAAGCGACCAACTTTGGTCACTATTTTGGATACATTTTTTTCTGGGCAATAGCGACCAAAGTTGGTCGCTAACTAACCCAGATTTCCAGAATAGCGACCAACTTTGGTCGCTATTTTATTAAAAAAATATTTTTTCTGAAAATTGGCGACCAAAGTTGGTCGCTTATTTAATAAAAAAATTAAATTTTTGAAATTAGCGACCAATTGTGGTCGCTTTTTATTAAAAAAAAAATTAAAAAAATTATAAAAATGCGACCAACTTTGGTTGCTATTTTCCAGATTTTAAAATATTGTTTTTTTTACAGACCAAAGTTGGTCGCTATATTTTGTATAATAATAAATAAATAAATAACGTAATTTAAAAATAGACCAACTTTTGTCGCTAAATTTATATTATTAAAATAGTATAGCGACCAAAGTTGGTCGGTTTTTTTGATACCCAGAATAATTGGTCCTTTTACCTTAGAGACCAAAGTTGGTCGCTAATTAGCGACCAACTTTGGTCCCTAAAGTAAAGGTACCAACGAAAAGAGACCAAGCCATTTTGGATGCCTTTTGGTCGCTTTTGCACTGTTTAACCACCAACTTTGGTCGCTTTTCGAGGTCGCTTATTTCCGGATTTTTAGTAGTGAAAGTTAATCGAAAGTAATAACGTAGAGTCCCTTGAATGTACATGTGTGGCTGAGGAAATACCCACAAGAACCTTCCATATCAACGATATTACAACCACCACACTAGAGTAGGTTTCTTTAAGGTAGCACTTGAACTGATTTGTTGTTTGAGCTTTGTTATTGCTAAAGCATCAAACACCTTCGTCATTGCAATGAATTGAGAGGTCATCTTTTATAAATCTTCCTGCTAAGCCAAATATTTTTGCAACTTAACACATTTTTCAGCACTTCCTGCCTTATGTTGTTTACTGCTAGTTGGCAAGCAGTAGAACAACATAGGTACTGTTACGCGGCGCCTTCCTGAGATTCCTTGAATGGTCGACGTAAGGCAAAGAAATTGATGTCAGTGCAGTTGATGTCCGCCAACTAAGGTCCCCTCTGTACGCTAGACGAGACTATCAGTGCCATATGAAAAACCAATGTCAAGAGCAATTGAGATAACAGAAATGAGAATTGAAAGAAAGCTTGATTGCACTAATGAAATCTATTACAGAAAAGCAACGTAGTATCAAGGGGAAGAGACAGCAGTACAAAAAATTGTTTGCTTTCTAGAAAGTTTTGAATGCTTGATCCCTCTAATAATGCTTAAAAAAATAAACCAAAGTTACAAGACTTGACTAAATAAGCTAGAGAATCATAATCGGAATACATGGAATAAAACTACTATATATTTACAATGAAAAGGACTTAGTTTTCTACAAGGTAGAAATATGTCCGATGTCAGCAACCTTGTCTTTTGTATCATGATCTCCGCGCGCGGCGTTGTTGACAGCGAGGGATATCGGTGGGGTGACAGAGGCACATGCGTGCTTGTCACTTGGCACAGCCAAGACCACGGGGCCGTCCGTGGTGCTAGGCGTTTGGAGGCTTGTCAGGACGCCACGGGGCGCTTCCAAGGGGTCATGGGGCATGGCTGGAAAGCCGCCCATGACATTTTCTCCCACTTGAGTTGGCGACGTCCTCGGCGCCTTACTTGAAAGATAATCTTCAATTTAGCTCTTGCAGGATTTGAGGTTTGTTCCCCTCTCCCAAGTATTCTCCTTTATATCACAACCCTGCCATTTTACCAAGAACTCTTGGTGATCCTTCCTTGAAGAGTGAATTACCCGATCATCAAGAATATCTTCAACACGCCTTTTTCCGGTTGAATTGAGGCCTCGAATACTAGGTATTATGAGTTGGCTCCGTGAAGGATCCTCTGTGTCTTCCCGAAAAGGTTTCAGAAGACTGACATGGAAGACGAGATGGATTTTCCACCAAGCGGGGTTATCCACCCCGTATTCAACCTTCCCAATGCGCCTTTCAATGGACAAGGGTCCAAAGTATTTTCGCAATAGGCAAGGGTCATGGACTCCTGCAAACAAGTACCTCTTTGAGAGTTTGACCATCACTTTGTCTCCTACTTGGTATTCAACAAAGCGACGATTTTGATCTGCATGCCTCTTCATCCGATTTTGGGCTTTATTAAGATAGCTCCGCACTATCTCCAAATTTTGTTTCCATTCTTTTGAGAAGCTAGCAGGTCGAGGATATTTTGGCATGTTTGGTGCATTCACGGTGTGTGGGAGTAGCGGTTGTTGTCCGGTAACAATTTTAAAAGCGCTTTTGTTTGTACTAGAGCTCTTTTGTGAATTGAAACACAGTTGAGCAGCATCTAGAAGCTTCACCCAATTCTTTTGCGATCCGGTTACAAAGTGGCGGAGATCAACATGCCATTGAACCGCTTCGTCTGACCATCATATTGCGGATGAAAACTTGATTTGTGACTCAATTTTAACGCGAGGCACTTAAATAGTTGAGACCAAAAGTTGCTAGTGAAGCATGAGCCGCGATCACTAACGATGTCCTTGGGCAGGCCAATATTTGACGACATGAGAGAAGAAGAGTCGAGTTGTGTCTTCTGCTAATATATATTGCGGGGCTGCTATGAAGGTGGCATACTTGGAAAAGCGATAAACCACAACCAAGATAGTTGTGAGATCTCTGACCTTGGGCAATCCGGTGATGAAATCCAGGGAAACGCTTTCCCAATGTCTCTTTGGGACAGTTAGTGGTTCCAAGAGCCTCGCTTGTGTCAAGCAGTCTGACTTGTCCTTTTGGAATACTAGACAGGTCCTCACATACTGAGCAACGTCATCGACCATTTGAGGCCAATAATATGCACATCAAAGTAATGACGTGGTGCATTCCTCACTGACATGGCCGACCCACAAAGTATCGTGACATTCTTCCAGAAGAGTCCTTCGGATATCTCCTCCTTTTGGAATATAAAGTCGGTTCCCTTTCACTTTCAAGAAACCATCTTCCATGTAGAACTGGCGAGTTTTGCCCTGTCCTACCAGATCAACCAAATACTGTGCTGCAAGATCTTTGATAAGTAGATCATGTATCTAGTCTTTTATGGTGGTGGCTAGTTCGCTCCCCCTTAGGGTGGCGAGTAGGCACACTGATGCTAGGTCAGCTCTCCGACTAAGTGCATCAGCAACATGATTAGTCTTCCCATTTCACTACTCCAGGTTGAAGTGAAATTCCGCTAGGAGTTCCTGCCACCGGGGCTATCAGCCATTCAGCTTTAGCTGGGTCATGAAATGGTAACATTTGCGTTGTCTGTCTTGACCATGAACGGGTTTCCCAGCAGATAGTGCCTCCAAAGGCGTAAGTAATGAACGATAGCCAATAATTATTTCTCGTGGGTGGCATAGCAAAGCTCTGCATCCTTTAGCTTTCGATTCTCGTACGCTACAGGATGCCTTTCTTATAGCAAGACTCTGCCAAGAGCATAGTCGGAAGCATCCGTTTGTACCTCGAATGGCTTGGCCAAATCAGGGAGGGCCAAGACGGGGCTACTAGACATAACCGATTTTAATGCGAAGGCCTCCGCTCGCCTGGGTCCCCAATCCCAAGGCTTAACCTTCTTGAGGAGTTATGTCAATGGCATAGTGATGAGGGAGTAATTATTCACAAATCGCTGATAGAAATTGCATAGGCCAAGGACTGGCCTCAAGGCGTGGATGTCCTTGGGCGGCGACCAATATATAGCTTGAATCTTTTGTTGGTCCATCTTGATCCGCCCTTCCCCAATGACATATCCGAGGAAGTCAATCTATTTTTTAGCAAATGAGCACTTGGAAAACTTCGCATATAGTTCGTGCTCCCGCAATCGGATTAGGACCTTCCGCAAATGCTCCAGGTGTTCTTCCAGTGTTTGGCTATAGACCACAGTGTCGTCTAAGTAGACCACCATGAATTCGTCAATGTACTCTCGGAAAACTTGGTTCATCAGGGTGCAAAATGTGGCTGGAGCGTTAGTCAAGCAAAACGGCATAACCAGGAAGTCAAACGACCCATATCTTCTCATACAGGTCGTCTTGTGTTCATCACCCTCAGCAATCCAGACTTGCCAATACCCTGCCTTCAGGTCTATTTTCATGAACACCGTTGCACCACCCAAAATGTCAAACAAGTCTGCCATGAGCGGAATAAGATAGTTGTTCTTCATAGTGATTTTGTTTAGACCCCAATAATCCACATAGAGTCGTAGACTACCATCATGTTTCTTTTAGAGTAACACAGGGGACCCATATGGGGACTTGGAAAGCACAATGATCCATGTGTCTAGCATTTCCATCAGCTGTCTCTGAAGCTCAGTGAGTTCGGGTTGTGACATTCTATAAGGCGCCCGGGCGGGTGGCTTCGTACCTGGAACCAACTCAATCTCACAGTCTACAGTGCGCCTAGGCGGGAGTCACTTTGGCATATCTTGGAGTAGAGGGGGAGAGACACCAGTACAGAAAATTGTTTGCTTTCTAGAAAGTTTTGAATGCTTGATCCCCCCAAATAATGGTTAAAAAAATAAACCAAAGTTACAAGACTTGACTAAATAAGCTAGACAATCATAATGGAAATACATGGAATAAAACTACTCTATATTTACAATGAAAAGGACTTAGTTTTCTACAAGGTAGAAACAGGTCCGCTCTCAGCAACTTTGTCTTTGGCATCACAATCTCAGCGCGCGGCGCTGTTGGCAGCTGCCTGCGGCTGGGCGCTGGCGAGGGATATCGGTGGGTGTGACAGAGGCACATGAGTACTTGTCACTTGGCACAGCCAAGACCACGGGGTCGTCCGTGGTGCTAGGCATTTGGAGGCTTGTTAGGACGCCATGGGGCGCGTCCAAGGGGTCATGGGGCATGGCAGGAAAGCCAGCCATGACCATTTCCCCCACTTTAGTTGGAGGCGTCCTTAGCGCCTTACTTGAAAGATAATTTTCAATTTGGCTCTTGTAGGCTTTGAGGTTTGTTCCCCTCTCCCAAGTATTCTCCTCTGTATCACAACCCTGCCATTTCACCATGAACTCTTGGTGATCCTTCCTTGAGGCGTGAATTACCCGATCATCAAGAATAGCTTCAACACGCCTTTTCCCGGTTGAATTAGGGCCTTGAATACTGGGTATTGTGAGTTGGCTCCGTGAAGGATCCTCCATGTCTTCCAAAAAAGGTTTCAGAAGGCTGACATGGAAGACGAGATGGATTTTCCACCAAGCTGGGGTATCCACCCCGTATGCAACCTTCCCAATGCGCCTTTCAATGGACTAGGGTCCAAAGTATTTTTCCATTAGGCGAGGGTCATGGACTCCTGCAAACAAGTACTGCTTTGGGATTTCGACCATCACTTTGTCTCTTACTTGGTATCAACAAAGCGATGATTTTGATTTGCATGCCTCTTCATCCTTTTTTGGGCTTTAACAAGATAGCTCCGCAATATCTCCAAATTTTGCTTCCATTATTATGAGAAGCTAGCAGGTCGAGGAGATTTTGACATGTTTGGTGCATTCACGGTGTGTGGGAGTAGAGGTGGTTGTCTGGTAAAAATTTTAAAAGCGCTTTTGTTTGTACTAGAGCTCTTTTGTGAATTGAAACACAGTTGAGCAGCATCTAGAAGCTTCACCCAATTCTTCTGCGATCCGGTTACCAAGTGGCAGAGATATTCCTCTAACATACCATTGAACCGCTCCGTCTGACCATCAGATTGCGGATGAAAACTTTACATGTGACTCAACCCGAGGCACTTAAATAGTTGGGTCCAAAAGTTTCTAGTGAAGCGTGAGTCGCGATCACTAACGATGTCTTTTGGCAGGCCCCAATATTTGACGACATGAGAGAAGAAGATTCGAGCTATATCTTCTGCTGATATATATTGTGGGGCTGCTATGAAGGTGGCATACTTCGAAAGTGATCCACCACAACCAAGATAGTTGTGAGACCTCCGACCTTGGGCGATCCGGTGATGAAATCTAGGGAAACACTTTCCCAAGGTCTCTTTAGGATAGCTAGTACTTCCAAGAGCCTCGCTTGTGTCAAGCGGTCTGACTTGTCCTTCTGGCATACTAGACAGTTCCTCACATACTGAGCAACGTCATCGACCATTTAAGGCCATGGAACGCCCTCAAGGCGTGGATATCCTTGGGCGATGATCAATCTGTGATAGCTTGAATCTTTTGTTGGTCCATCTTGATCCTCCCTTCCTCAATGACATATCCTATGAAGTTAATCTATTTTTTAGCAAAGGAGCACTTGGATAGCTTCGCATATAATTCGTGCTCCCGCAATCGGACTAGGACCTTCCGCAAGTGCTCCAGGTGTTCTTCCAGTATTTGGCTATAAACCATACTGTCGTCTAAAAAGACCACCACGAATTCGTCAATGTACTCTCAGAAGACTTGGTTCATCAGGGTACAAAATGTGGCTGGAGCGTTAGTCAAGACGAATGGCATAACCAGGAAGTCGAACGACCCATATCTTATCACACAGGTCGTCTTGTGTTCATCACCCTCAGCAATCTGGACTTGCCAATACCCTGCCTTCAGGTCTATTTTCGTGAACACCATTGCACCACCCAATCTGTCAAACAAGTCTGCCATGAGCAGAATAAGATACTTGTTCTTCACAGTGATTTTGTTTAGAGCCCGATAATACACACAGAGTCGTAGACTACCATCATGTTTCTTTTGGAGTAGCACAGGGGACCCATATGGGGACTTGGAAAGCACAATGATCCCTGTGCCTAGCATTTCCGTCAACTGTCTCCGATACTTGGTGAGTTTGGGTTGTGAAATTCTATAAGGCGCCCGGGCGGGTGGCTTCTCACCCGGAACCAACTCAATCTCATAGTCCACAGTGCGCCTAGGCGGGAGTCGGTTTGGAATATCTTGTGGCATGACGTCTTCAAATTCTAGTAGTAGCTCCTTCACAGGTGTACAATTGGGCCCCGAGGAGCGTTACATCTTCAATGCATAGGATAGCCAGGAACGTGGGTTCATATCTCTTGACTCCTTTCTTTAACTACAAGGTCGAGATGTTCTCGGCATCCATCCTCATGGGCAAGAACGGGATAATGCAGGGCTTGACACCGTTTTCTCCCATCATCAGTAGCATATCTGCATACAGTACGAGCATGGTGTTATTTTTCCTCAAGAATTCCAAACCAACTATCAACTCGAAGTCATCTATGATCACCACGTGCAAGTTGAATTTTCCTTCATAAGGACCAAGCTTCACTGGTACTTCTTTGGCTATTCCACCCACTGGATGAGGAGGTGAGTTGATAGCCTTGACACGACCTCTGCCCTTTCCTACAACTATACCAAGGCGCTCCGCCTGAGTCAAGGCTAAGCAGTTTTGGGTAGCACCCGTGTCTATCATCGCCCGAATAGGCTTTCCATTTACCTTCATTTCAACAAACATTAAGGTCCTCTCTTGTTTAGGAAGAGTCCTCTCGTCCTCCTTATTTTTCCCTTTCTTGGTGATTGGGTAGGGGTCCTTATTCTTACGGATACCAGCACTATCTCCCGCTAATGCCTCAAAATAGAGCCAATAATTTCATTGAAGGAACCTACTGGTTCGGTCTGGTCCGCATCATCTGCTTCGTTATTCGTCCCATCATCAAAAGCTTGATAGGCATTCATCTGCGTATGTGGGCATTCATTGTTCCAATGTGGCCTACAGCAATGACGGCATCCTGAAGGGGGCTTTCTCCCCCGTTCATTGTTGTTTGACGCAACACTATTACTTACTGAGGAAGGAGCCATAGATTTGGTCACACTCAGATCTCCCCCACTTCTGCTAGGGCCACCGTTGCTAGGATGACCCCCTTTATATCCAGCTCGGACAGGTGGTTGGGGCCTATGCTTCTGAGTTTCCACTTGATAGCCTCAAGGAATTCCGCTGCTTGGATCGCCTTGGGTAGGGTATCTACTTTTGTCTTTGCAGCTCCATACGGGCATAAGGTTTTAACCCTTCCAGGAATGTGAAGAGTTTGTCTTTGTCCCCCATGTCTCGTATGTTCAGCATGAGCGCACAGAATTCTCGCACGTAATCCCACACTAATTTGGTCTGGCGTAACTCCCGTAGTTTTCTCTTGGCATTATACTCAACATTTTCGTGGAAGAACTATAAGCGTATGGCTGACTTCAGTTCATCCCATGTCTCCAGAGCATCTTCACCGGCCCTGATGGCTTCATACTTCACCCTCCACCAAAGTTTAGCATCACCCTGAAGATACATGGCAGCAGTTGCTACCTTCTTAGCTTCTTCTAGGCCTCCCACAGCATCAAAGTACTACTCGATGTCAAAGATAAAGTTTTTCAATACTTTAGCATTCCGAGCTCCACTGTATTGCTTTGGCTCAGGAATTTTCAATTTTTGTGCCACGGGTGCGAGGTTCAGAGCACCCCTGATTTGGTTTCCACCTCCTTGAAGCAGGCCTTGGAAAGAAGCATTGACAACATTGAGCGGGCCTATCAAGTATTCTATGGTTTGTTGCATGGAAGTCACTTTAACGACCCGACCGATCGTTTTGAGCTCTAGCACGTCATTCGGTGGTTTGAGGCCTTGAGCATCTTCACTTCAGGTATTATGACTTGTGTGTGTGATCAGAACTGGAATTTTGGAAGCTCAGAGTTGATTTGGAAAGAGAATTCTCATTTCGGAAGCTTTAAGTTGGAAGAATTGACTAAGGTTGGATTTTTGAGTAAACGACCTCGCAATCGAGATTTGAAGGTTCCAGCAGGTTCGTATGATGGTTTTGGACATGGGCGTATGTTTGGATCGGGTTTTTGATGACTTGGAAGCGTTTCAACACCTATTAAGGAAGTTGGCATTTTGGAAGAATTTCATAAATTTGGGTTGAGGTGTATTTCAATGTTATCGATGTCCGTTTGGGATTTCGAGTCTGGGAATAGCTCTGTATGGTGATTTTGGTATTGGGAGCGCGTTCGGAAGTGGAATAGGAGGTTTGTAGGTCATTTCGATGTCATTTGGCGAAAGTTATAAATTTGAAGGTATTTTAGAAGTTTGACCAGGAGTGGATTTTTTGATATCGGGGTCGGATTCTGATTCTAGAAGTTGAAGTAGGTCTGTAATGTCGAATATGACCTGTGTGCAAAATTTGAGGTCAATCAGACGTGATTTGATAGGTTTCAGCATCGAATGTAAAAATTAGAATTTCTTAGTTTCATTAGACTCGAATTGGGGTGTGATTCGTGTTTTTAGCGTTGTTTGATGTAATTTGAGGCCTCGACTAAGTCCGTAATGTGTTTTGGGACTTTTTGGTATGTTCGGACGGGGTTCCGAGGGGCTCGGATGAGTTTCGGGATGGTTTCAGACCACTTTTAGTTGCTGGTTTTTGGCTACATAAGTGTTCTATGCGATTGCGGGAATTTGGACGCGACCGCGATGAGTAAAATGGGAGAAATTGGCCAGTGCTTAGCGATCGCGTAGGAGCTTTCGGGATCGCATAGAGGAAATATTTTGCTGCACTGACCCGATTTTGGAAGCTTATATCTCTCAATCTATAAATAATTTGAAGATGATCCAAAAAATGAAGGTCGTATTCCTTTGTGTCTAGTTTTCGTAAAATCAAATCATTTGGCATTTGGAGTTGTGTACAAAGAGTTATGGTTGCTACACTACAGCCTGTCTGGGAAGAGTTTGGAAATTGCATTGTGTTGTATCGGGCTAACTTTGGAAGCTTATATATCGTAATAGATGAGGTGTTGGGAGATGAGAAAAGAATAAAAGTTATAGTCCTTGGTGTCTAATTTTCAAAAAGTCAAACCATTTGAAATTTGGAGTTTTGTACAAAAAGGTATGACCATTATACTAAAGGCTGTACAAAAGATCTAGGCACTTGTTCTTCGCGATAGTGAAGCTTTTACCACGATCGCGAAGGGAAAATTTTGGGATGAGAAAAGTTATGATTTGCAATCGCGGAGTATTTTCTGCGATCGCGATGAGTAAATACCTGGGCAGAAGCTATATTTCGAGGTTTCGGCCATTTTTAACATATTTGGAGCTATGGAGCTCGGATTGAAGCGATATTTAAGGCGATTTTCACCATATGGATTGGGTTAAGTGTTCTATATCCGAAACTAATTATGGTTGCTACACTACAGCCTATCCGGGAAGAGTTTGAAAATCGCATTGTGTTGCATCGGGCTAACTTTGGCAGCTTATATCTCATAATCGATAAGGAGTTGGGAGATGAGCAAAGAACAAAAGTTGTAGCCCTTGGTGTCTAGTTTTCAAAATACAAAACATTTACAATTTGGAGTTTTTTACAAAAAGTTGTGACCATTATACTAGAGGCTGTCCAAAAGAGCTGGGCACCTGTTCTTCGTGATCGCGAAGGGAAAATTTTGGGCCAAGAAAAGTTATGCTCTGTGATCGCGGAGCATTTTCTGCGATCGCAATGATTAAATACTTGGGCAGAAGCTATATTTCGAGGTTCGGCCATTTTTAACATATTTGGATCTATGGAGCTCGGATTGAAGCGAATTTTTAGGCGATTTTCATCATATGGATTGGGTAAGTGTTCTATATCCGAAAGTAATTATGGTTGCTATACTACAGCCTATACGGGAAGAGTTTGGAAATCGCATTGTGTTGCATCTGGCTAAATTTGGCAGCTTATATCTCATAATCGATAAGGATTTGGGAGATGAGAAAAGAATAAAAGTTGTATCTCTTGGTGTCTAGTTTTCAAAAAGTCAAACCTTTTGTAATTTGGAGTTTTGTACAAAAGGTTATGACCATTATACTAGAGGCTGTCCAATAGAGTTGGGAACTTATTCTTAGCGATCGAGGGGAAAATTTTGGGCCGAGAAAAGTTATGCTCCGTGATAGTTGAGCATTTGCTGCGATCGCGATGAGTAAATACTTGGTCAGAAGCTATATTTCGATGTTCGGCCATTTTAAACATATTTGGAGCTATGGAACTCAGATTGAAGCGATTTTTTAGGAGATTTTCACCATATGGATTGGGGTAAGTGTTCTATATCTAAAAGTAATTATACTTCATGATTCTATTGTTATATTCATCATTTATTTCGGATTTAAATGGAAGAAATCAAGATTTTTGCAAAACTTTTCAAAAACGAAAATTTAAGATTTAGAGGTCAAGTTGTTATCGGAATTTGATAAAATTGGTATGGTTAAACTCGTATCGAAATGGGTTGTAAGATTTTGTGAGTTTCATCGGGTTCCGGGATATGGGCCCCACTGCCAACTTTTCGAGCGGAGTTGAGAATTTTTATCAATTGTTAAATTTCAAGCATTGGAGTATATTTTAAATTTATTTACACGTTGTTTGACTAGTTTCGGATTGAAAGACACCAAGTTGGGGCTTTAAAGCGAAATTGTGACCGGAAAGCGGGATCTAAGATGAGGTAAGTCTCCTTTCTAACCTTGTAAGAGGGAAATAACCCCGTAGGCGAAATAAATAAATATGTGCTTCTATTTGTAGGGGCTACGCACGCATGAGGTGACGAGAGTCCGTGCGTAGCTACTATTATGCTTATGTCTAGGTAGTCTAGGACCCAAAAGCATGCTTTACTTGCCGTACTTGTAATTTTATTGAAAATTTAAAAGGCCTAAATCGTATCGAACTTGGTAAATAAATTTCTAAAGGACTAAACATCACTTTCTTGACTGTTAAAAGAGAAGTTGTTATTTCTTTGAATAACCATTCCTTAATGAATTCTTGATTTGACTGTTTGAATGTGTGTACCTATGTGTATCCGTGTCGCATGTATGATTCGCGAGCGGGGTAATTCTCTTATTTGTATTTGACTATGTCGCATGTATGATTCGTGAGCGGGGTAATAAATGCATCTACGGTTCGCGCCATTCGACCCTCTAGCAGTGCACATTTTACTATTATATTGGATCGGGCCGTACGACCTCGGCATGATTTGCGCATGCTTGTATTGCTTACCTTGAAATTTATAAATAATGATAACGTCACCATGGCCTGAGATAAATTGAAAAATGATGAAATATGAATTTTCGGAAATCTCTTTTTATTAAAAGAATTGTTTACCTGCTTCATGCTTATCGAGTTTGCAATTACCTTATAAAATCCATACTTTTACACATTTTGGTATCTTATTGTTGGACCACTAGTAAGTGTCGAAGTCGACCTCTCGTCACTACTTCTTCGAGGTTAGACTGGATACTTACTGGGTACACGTTATTTTCGTACTCATACTACACTTGCTGTGCATTTTTGTTGCACAGTGCACAGGCAGATGTATGTCTAGTGGCCTCGTTAGGCGCAGCGGCATGGTTGATACGGAAATTTAGGTGAGCTGTATCTATCGAGACAACCCGCAGCCAGGAGAGTCTCCTTCAGAATATTGTATTTTCTTTTCTGTCCAATTGTATTCCGGACAGTTATTGTATTACCTTTTCCTAGAAATTTCTCATGTACTTGTGACACCGGGTTCTGAGATGACTATGGGATTATTTAATATTTAAATTTGCTAAAGACATCATTATTTACTTAGTGATGTTCATTATTTATTTTTAAATGCAAGGAAAAGAAATGATTTCAAAAATACTAAAATGAGAGTTCGATTAACCTCTTGGTGTTGGCTTGCCTGACAGTGGTGTCCGGCACCATCACGGCCATTAATGGATTTTGGGTCGTGACAACATGGTATCAGAGCACTAGGTTCCCTTAGGTCTCATAAGTCATGAGCAAGTCTAGTAGAGTCTTGCGTATCAGTACAGAGACGTCTGTACTTATCTTCGAGAGGCTACAGGGCTGTTAGGAGCACTTCCCTTCTTGATTCCTCATCGTGCGGTTTGATTCCTTTGATGCTTATGCCTTCATTTCCTTTCCATTCAATCTTATGCGACGTGAAGCACTTGTTATAAATCCGGAATTAAGGAATTGTAATGGTACTACAGATGTGGTGCGGGATGTTTCTCCCTACGTAGTTGTTTGGGCTATTGTTGTCGCCTTGCGGAAGGATATTTTGTCGTTTTAGCTCAGTAGTTGTACTTCTGAGAGATTTCAGGCTATGCATAGGTTGCTATGATGCTCATGAACAATTATTGTGTAGTAATTGATGTGATGGTAGAATGCATTCCCATGTATGGGGGCAGTGAATAAATTGAAAGGAAGTCTACTCAGAGCACGATTCAGAGATTCGGTATTTTATTTCCGGTGAAGGAAAGGCAATCGGACTATAAATGTTCAGGTTTGGATTGATAGAGTAACGAGAATTGGTGTTTTCAAGTGTGGTGGAATTTTCATCTATGATGTGGTGTCGTCACCCTTGATTTAATATGTTAAGTTCGTCGGTGTTATGATCTTCATAAATTGCCTTCGGGGCAGAGTGTGAGATGGTGCCAGGTAAACAGTCGTCAAAGATAGCGGAGTGCAGCAATTTCAAAATTGAGAGGGTATTTCTAATGCTGACGGCTCGAGAACGATGATCTTCGGAAAGGTTTGAAGTTAGTAGTGATCTATTGGTTCAAATGCTACAGAGATGGATTTTGGCTTAAGGCAATGACTGGGCAGCGAAGGATGAGGAAGTACGTGTGGGAGGTGTCAGGCGGTGGTTAAATTTATAGAAGGCCAGGTGGAGGAAGCAGAAGTTGAGAATTTGCTTAAAGGAGAGGGTTTAGCCAAAGTGGGAGAGTGGCATAGTAGCATATGGGCTCAGTGGCAGGATAACTACACACCTTGAGGAAAAGTTTAGAGTGATTTGGGAATTTTAGTGGACGGTGATTGGGTCCACGGGCTTAATTTGAAATATTGGCTATTATACGGCGGGAGATTGGATGCAACAAAAAGGAGTTGCTTGATATGAAGAAATATGCAATATAACTTTGAATCGGAAGATATTTTCGCACATGTAGTTGATGTCCATAAAGAGTGAACGGACTGGTACAGTTGGTGAATGAGAACGGGCTCAGGATGAGTTATTGATGTCATAGTGGTTGTACCCCGTGCAGCGACGTTGGAAGATGTCGGCATGTAATTTCCACAAGTGGGTTAGCTCCTGTGAGCAGGTCAGTGGTCGCGTGGTTGGCGAGCTTTTGCGAAGGATTTTATTGACTACCCAGTAAGAGGTCGAATATGTGAATGCTGCTAGAGATTCAGAGTGTTCATGAAATGATAACAAAAGGATTTTGAGGAATTGGGATGGTTGGTTGTGCAAGATCATGTCAACAATGAACAAAGAATCTTTGTGGGTTCCAGAGTTGTGTAATAGTAGCTTTAGGCTAAGTGGGAGAGTCCCACCGCCTACTGTTGGGTTGCATGGTTATCTACTTGTGGGGTTTCGGGTTATCGGTGTATTGGTGAGTTATTACAGCTAAGGGAAAATAATATAAGTGGTAATTTGAGTAAAGGAATTGATAGAGGTGTGCTATAGTTGGCCTTATCAACTCATGTTCGGGCTTTGGGAAAATTCAGGATTTATGTTTCGTTCAGAGGTGATTTACAAGGGAAGTGATTCATTCGGGTGACTTATCAAGATGGGTGTTCATGTGCCAGTGGAGCATTGGAGTTGATTATATTCGGGACCAAGCCAGAGTGGACGACTCTCAACAACGGTCCTAGTGAATTCAAAGGTTAAAATGCGGTGCCTAAGGATTTCAAACCCACGGTATGGTTAAGAATCGAGCTTTTGTAACGGATTATGATAAGAGGAACGCAATTTTCTATGATATTTTTGACTTGCAGAGTAGCATTTGGAGGAAAAATAGAAAATGACTTCGGATTCGTAGAGGAATTATCAGATTGGGTGTACCAGTAGAAGATGCGAATGTGCATGCAAGGAGGGTCTGAAATGGTTCATAGGTTTGGAGACAATGTGGTCTCGTGGAATGGGGTCACTTAAGACGAGTGCGGGTTTAGGTTTGTGATGTAAGGAATGGAGCTACTATTATCTCTACGGCAAGTTAAGGATGAATTAGAAGAAGTTAGATTGGTTAGCCATGGTTGAATTGGCATAATGGTGGCGGTGATCAGTTCCTTCGGCGTGATCAAGTTATGCATCTGATTTGTGATGGTTGTGGGGTTTGACGGCTGCCGAATCAATTTTATTTGGAAATATCCAAGTATTTTGGCCTGTTATGTGTAGGCGGATCCCGGAAGGGTTATGGTGGTTTAGACCACTACTTGAGGATTTGCATTTTCTACGGCTATCAGAATTCACTCGCATATTGCTATGGTTCTCTTGGAATAAGTTAAGTAAAAAGTTTCTATGTGATGAAGTGTTCACCCCACTAGTAGTTCAGGAGTTATGATGAAATTCTTGTACTATCGCATATTGGCATGTTAGGTGTAGTGAGCGGTATGAAATTTGAAAGTGAGGATCAGGGTTGCGGTTCGGTGTTGGAAAGGATGTCACGAGTTGGGATGAGCAGGAAAGGGATTTGAATGTTAGGGTAAGCTGGTATTGTCTTCAGCGTCACCTGAGATTCGTGTTCTGTGAAAGAGGCTTTGCATCCTGGTTATGGATTCTTGATTTGCTTTTCAGCGTTAGTGCGGCCGATGGTAGGTATGTGAAGACTTGTTACTGATCACGCTCAACTATGTCTTATAGAAAGACTAAACGGGCGCTGCAAATATAATCTGGGGTATTACACCCAAAGTCGATCCCACGGAGAATTTTACGTATCAATTGAGTCTATAAAATACTAAACTAGTGTTTAATCAATTTTCTCAATACTTTTGAATATAATTTGGTGAGGTTTACTAAATCTAATAACAAAATAATAAACTAGTAATTGACTAACAATATAGTGTAAACAATGATAATAAAGGTCTAAGGTTATGGTTTCCCCCGTTGGTGAATTCTTTCTCGGATACTTCTTATAGCTTGATTAATCGTCTCTATCAATCATGAACACTCTATCTACCATAAATCTCTCTCAAGTAATTATGATAATTTACTAGACGCACTCTCTCAAGTTACGCTAGCTAGATTGCATTACAGTTCACTTTAGATTGCACCCGAGGTATCGTTATCTCTAATCCAACCTCTAAACCCTCGGTTATGACTTTCGTCTATACTCCGGGAGTGATGTTGTTCAAACAACTACCTAAATATGCACTCTCTCTCAAGTAGATACATAATAAATAGGAACAATTAATTGATGGCCCTTTCAATCAACTACAACAAGAATGTAGTTGAACAAATAGAGATAAATCAACCAATAAACACTATATTAATAACACAATAAGTTTATCCCCAACGGGTTCTACCAAAACCCTAGATTAAAGAAGTTAGCTAGACATGTTCATAAGAATCAAACTCAAAATAAATTTCATAATTGAACTACAAAGTAATGAATAAGAGATGTAAAAATTAATGTTTTGTCACTTCAATGGTTTTCTCTCTTTGAATCCTTTGAGTCCTTCGAATCCTCTTCGAAATCTCCGAATTCCCCCTCTCAAGTTGTGTTTACGGGGTCTATTTATATGTTTAGGACGAACCCTAAACGTGTAGGAGACTTCTATTCCAACCGGAAAACACTTAAACTCGTCAAAACTCGGAATAGACCGAACTTGGGACCTGGCGTTTGGGCCCTAACGCCAGGCTGGGTCAGGCGTTTCAGCTCTAACGCCTGGCTAACGCCAGGCTGGGTCAGGCGTTTGGGCTCTGGCGCCCAGCTATAGCCCGGTGCACTCCTCCTCGCCTCTTGAGCGTATTTTTGATGTATTTGCATCCATTTAGCTCGGTTTCCATCTCCAATTCACCTGCACATGAATAGACTCTATTATGCACATAAAAAGTGTATTTTTATCATTAACGCACATGAAATGTAAGGCATATAACATGTTAAACCATGAATTCTAGCCTCGCATCAGAAGATCAACTTAGTCTATTATATATACGGTGACACTAACATATGTAAGAAATAATAAACTTGACAACAAACATGTATGGTAGAAGGTCGTTTGGTATTAAAGTATATAAGTATTTTTCTTGGTTGTAATAATTGGTTTCATTTTCTGCTGAATCAAAAACATAAAATATTTTATTTTGCTATAAAATTTTGCAATCAACCTTTTATTTAGTTGATCAACATATTCATTCTGCTAGCTACAATGTCCTTTTAATTCTGTCATGTGATTTGCACAAATTGCATTCTAATCTAATAATAGAAATATCTCTCTTATTAGATGCATACTATTACCATTGGGATTGATAACCAAGTGTTCAGGAAGAACCAAATCATCTTTTATTCGATGCTCTTATTCGTTTCCGACACGAAGCAAGAAGACACTGAGTACTCGATGTTCTTACTTTATATTTCTTGTCAGTTGAATCTTTTTCATTGGAGGTCAGAAGTATAACTTTGGCAAGCTAGCTCTTACAGTATCTGCTTTTGTCAATTTTGGAATACTTGACATAAATTACCTCATAAACCATTAATTTTTCGCCAAACAGTTCATTAATATCCAATATATCTCTAGAACTCCGTTTGACACTTCGCATAAGTGCTTCATCCCATATTATTATTTTGTTTTCCTTATAAATTTAGCACAATTGCTCTATTTTGATATATTTGTGATGTTTATTTAAGTTGTGAAGAGGTATATCAAATCTAAAGTAGGTGGCCTCATAATAAATTGTTGTTGGTACACCACTTGCTATTATTGTTAACAGTGCCATGCCTCTTGATATGATATTTGCAAGTAATGCATGACATAAAAATATTATTTCGATTCCGCCGGAGGCATTTACAAAGAATAATCCTGTTATAGTATAGTCGACTCTTTAAAATATAATCTTGAAATCTTGTTCTTGTTTAGGATTTAGCTTTGACTGCGTCCTCAAACACTTGTATAACATTTTGATTCTTAATAATATATTAACCTTTTTATTTTGTATTCTAACGCTCTTTTGATGGAATAAATTTATGTATCCTAAGATTTTTTTTTAAACTTGAATAAGAATTTTACTCATGTGATGAATTTAAAAAAAAATTTAATTGGATTCTCTTGCTAAATAATTAATTAAAAAAACTAATTATTTAATTTTAACATAAAAATAATTTATTCTTATGTTGATTCAGATCTTAACATTAGTTCATCTTGTGTTTTGAATATTTAATCTTAATTATAATTTTATCCACCATAAATTTTATTTTCAAAGAGTAAACGATTGATATGACATTTCACTTTTAGATCTTTATGTCTGTAGAATCATTAGTTGTATTGACTCTTACCAATTATCTTTTTCTCTTTCTCACATATTTATATTCTTAAATATTTTCTTAATTGTTGTTCAATAATTAAGTATTTTTTAATATTACATGAAAAATTAATAAAATAATATTATTTGAGTAAAAAAATAGTTCAAATACAATATAAAAATATATTATCATAGGGGTATTTTTTTCTCCATGTCAACTCTTTATGCAATCCATTTAATATTACTTTTAATTTTTTGGTATTGGACACTATGAAGTGGTAATGTATTGCCAATACGGAGGATTCTGATGAAATTCATTTCATCAAACCTTCCTACATATTTTTAATAAGGATTCAATAGATAAATTTTATTAATTTTAAAATTTTAAATATTAAAAATTAGCATATTGTAGTCCAAAAAATAAGTTATTGCAGTTATGCCTTTTCCCTATGAGTTCTTCCATTTAAAATTTTAGGGCTATTTTGGTATATAAATATTGTATTTATGCTTTTATAATAATATAATCTCTCCTTTTTCTAAATGGATTTGGACAATATAATACATTCTCAAATTAAATTAGTAATAGGACATTATAATACGTTTTCAAATTAAATTAGTAAATAATTTTTAAGAAGTATATCCTAAAAGTAAAAGGATTACATGACTAAAGTTATTTACTTGTTCAATTTTATATGAATTAGACAAGCGGAAAGTAATTATACTACTAGGATTCCTAAAGGTAATAATGTAGGATTCATAACGTGTAGAATTTGTCCTAAAATTAATAGGATTATAAGACTAATATCTAGAATTCAGGTTATGTCCTTTTATTATGAGTTATTATGCTTAACATTATAAGGTTATTTTTGTAAACCGACATTGTATTCATGCTTTTATAATAAAATAGATATTTTAATTTGGATTCCGATTCAAATACGGTGTCACGACCCAAATTTTCCATCCGTTGGGTATCGTGATGACACCTAGTCTTAAGGACTATGTAAGCCTAACATTCATGGAATAACAACAATAATAAATAAAATCTAATGTTTTCTGAAAAAGAATTCTTTATACAAGGAACATTTTCCTAAAACCCGGTAGTACAAGTCATAAGCTTTACAGAAGTTTATGCTATAACTCCTAAATACCACTATTAAGAAATAAGTACAACAGTGTGTGAACAAAAATACGACGGTGACTCCGAAACCCGCGAACGCTGTAGGGGTTTTACCTTGAGTCTCCACAATAGCAACCGCGTTACTAAATATCGACCGGCTGCGCAAAACCTGAAATTTGCATAAAAATGTGCAGAAGTGTAGTATGAGCACACCACAGCGGTGCCCAGTAAGTGTCAAGACTAACCTCGGTGAAGTAGTGGCGAGGACTAGTCAAGATACCTACTGGTCTAATAAACTAAACATGCATAAGTACAGAAAATAACAGAAGCATAACCTCTATCTATTATCTACACAACAAGGCTAACAACATAACAACTACAATAAGGAAGGAAAAACAGTAAACATCAACGGATCGCCAAAATAATAAACCGAAGGATGGACGGAAACACAACCCAAATCCGGAAATCACAATACAGTAACGACAATTAGTAACTCAACACTGCAATAGATTCAACATCAGGCCTTAGCCAACAACCCCAATAAATTGGTCAAAATCTTCGAGTGTAAACTTTCATCCGCAAGTTTTTACATTGGAAGCTTTAAAGTATAATCCCTTTAATGGAAAATTCTTTTGAAATATACTTTTCCAAATAAATGTCTCTCAAACATAATTTTCTTCAAGATAAATGCTTTTCAAATATACTTTTCCAAAGAAAATGTCCTTCAAACATAGTTTTCTTCAACATAAACGCTTTCCAAATATACTTTTCGAAAGAAATGTCCTTCAAACATAGTTTAATTCAAGATAAGTGCTTTTCAATTAGACTTTCCAAATAAATGTCTTTCAAACATAGTTTCTTCAATAAAATCTACCGGGATCCCGTCCCGTAGTTCCGAATTTATCATACAATATAGGGGATCTCCCGGAATACGCTCGTAGTCCCAAAACAAATATGCAATGCTGGACAATCTCCCAGAATACGTCTGTAGTCCCAAAATAAATATGCAGTACTGGATGATCTCCCGGAATACGTCCGTAGTCCCAATTTAAATATGCAGTACAGGAGGATCTCCCGGAATACGTCCGTAGTCCCAATTTAAATATGCAGTACAAGGGGACCTCCCGGAATACGTCCGTAGTCCCAATTTAAATATGCAACACAACTAACAATGACAACAATTATAGCACGACATATAAATCGTACATCACCACATCAAGTACAAAGCAACAATGACATTAATACAAGTCACAATGAGTAAATCAATACAAGGACTTTAAATCACAAGGAAATAGCAGAACTCGTTCACAAGGAATAATCTCGGTAAAGAATGTTAAATGTAAATAGAACAACTTAACTAGGGAAAAACAAGACGTAACAACGAATTCAAAATATTCAAGTCAATAAAAAGAAGCCAACACAAGTAAAATAAATTTCAAATAAAGGCAAGTCGACTACGATATAGGTTATCTAAACTCCTTTTAAGGTTGAGCAATTACAAGAGATATTCAACAATTCAAATAAGGGTAAGCAGTAAAAGATAATCATAACTCCAACTAATGCTAAAAAATTATAGGGTGAGATAATATTAATTTCACTTAAATAAGCAGTTTATGAAAAATATTGCATGACGGTCGAAGAGGTAAAATCTTTAGTTAAGTCAATTTGGGTCAAATAAGAAATAAAGTGAATCTAAAAGCAAGAAATGCTAATTTAAGCAGGTAGAGATGAAACTAGCAATCAAGAACCTAGTCATAACAAGTACACCTTCATACACAGGGAATATAAGGACTGTTGAATCAAGTCACTGCATGGTTTTGAAGATTGACAAATGCCAACCCAGTTGAACCAGGTCCATCAGGGCAAACACAGTCAAACAGACCCACTAGAACGAGAAGCGTCCATGCACATGAGATAAACATTATCTGTGAACTAAGAGGTTATCTCCTAAGAGAAAAGGTTGTAAATTGATAAGAAGATGGAGTTAGATTTCAGGTAGGACATAATCAAGATCAAGAAAGTTGAGATAAACACAAACTCTTCCACCAAGGAAGAGTTGCATTAAAACTGAGCAACAACGTCTCAACTACTGACTCTATAAAGTTTTGAAGCATTCCTGCTGAAGAATTAACCACAAACACAGAAGTGAAACAAGAAATGAAAGAAAAATTACCAAAGCAACTTTGGTAGCAGAATCCTTGTGCGACACAAAAGCTACTTGAACCAACTAGAAGAACTAGTTCCATCTGTTGTCTTTTGAGTCTAGTTGTTTGTAGTAGGTGATTACATATTTTATCTTTCAGCTTTATCTAGAAACAATTGTAATAGGTACACACTGTTCAAGTTAGAGTTAACTTGAAGTTTATCGTAAATAGCTAGAGGCTAGTTTGCCACAAAGGGATTAGAGTTAGTCTTTAGGTTTACAAATGAGTTTATTTTGTAAATGCTATTTGGCTCATTGATATAGTGAAGAGTTTGGGAAAATCCTGTTGGGAAGTAGGTCGTGGTTTTCACCTTTTGAGCCAGGTGTTTTCCACGTAAAAATTGATGTGTTCTTTAAATTCTGCAATTACTTTTCCACAAACTGTAGAAGTTGGAACACCAAGAAGAACCAGGTTCTTCTACAGATACTGCACTCAAAAATTGGACACCACACAAATCACCCCCCCTCTTGTATGGTATTGACGTATAAAACATCAATTGGTATTAGAGCAGGTTATCCTTGAAAAGGCTAACACCTTAGAAAAGATCAAAATGAGTGCACCACCTGGAAACTGGGAGGGTCAATCAACTGCAAGGCCACAACTCTTTAATGGCCAGTATTACTCCTGGTGGAAGAACAGGATGAAGGATCACTTGATTGGAGAAGACTATGAACTTTAGGACATAGTCACTGATGGTCCTCTAGCCACCATGAAGAAGACAGCTGAAGGAGTAGATGTACCAAAAACTAGAGCTGACTGCACTGCTGAGGATCTAAAGAAATGGGAGAAAAATGCTAAGGCCAAAAAGTGGCTAGTTTGTGGACTAGGTCCAGACGGGTATAGTAGGATTCAAAGTTACACCACTGCCAAAGAAATCTGGGATACCTTACAAGTAGCTCACGAAGGAACACCTCAAGTGAAAAGATTAAGAGGTACTCTACTATACTCTTTATATGAAAACTTCACTATGGAAGAAGGAGAGACAATACAAGAAATATAAACAAGGTTCACAACTCTGACAAATGATCTTAAGTCTCTTGGTAGAGTCATTCTTGAAGAGGACAGGGTAGAGAAGATCCTGACAAGGGTCTTACCAATTTACTGGGAAAGTAAAATTACTGCTATCCAGGAATCCAAAAATATAGCAACCCTCAGATTGGACGAGCTAATTGGAAACCTTACTGCCTATGAACTTAGAAGGCAGACAATGAATGGATGCTCCAAAGAAGGAACGTAGTCTAGCACTGAGAATCACTGAGGCAGCAGATCTGGAGGAAGACAAGATGACCATGATTACCAAAAGAATTCAGAAACTTTCTCATAAGTAAGAAGGGCATCTCTAGAGGTGGAAACTACAACAAAGCAAAAGCTCCAGAGAGGCCAACCAACGAGGGATGCTACAAGTGTGGAAAGACTGACCACCATATCAAGAACAGTCCTCAGTGGGAAGTGGAATGGAAAAAGGAGAGATTTGAAAGAAGGAACAGGAAGAAGGAACTGGTCCAACCCAAGAAAACCACAACAAAAGCTATGGTTACTGCTTGGAGGGAAAGCTCAGATGAAGAATCAGAAGATGGTGAGAATGAAGAACAGGCACTCATGGAAATTGGAGAATCTGATGAGGAATCATATGAAGAACCAGAGGTTCAAGTAAGAGGAAGCAGCCAAATTTGGTACTTGGATAGTGGCTGCTCAAAACATATGACAGGGAACAAAGAATAGTTCCTTTCACTTGAAAACCTCAAAGGAGGAAATGTCTCCTTTGGAAATGGAAAGAAAGGTGAAATTATCGGGGTTGGTAAGGTAGGTAAGGATGACACACGTTCCATTGAACATGTGTACTTGATAGATGGCTTGAAATATAGCCTGATCAGTGTGTCACAATTGTGTGACAACGGTAACCTAGTTGCTTTCACTTCCACAAAATGTTTTGTGATTAACCTGCTTACTGACAAGATTGTTTTGCAGGGAAAAAGAATGAATAACATCTATGTCATAGACTTGTCCACACTATTAGAAAATGAACTCACTTGCTTAAGTGTGTTGGACAATGATCCCCTCCTTTGGCACAAAAGACTTGGTCACGCGAGTCTGAATCAACCTAACAAATTAGTCTCTAAGGACTTAGTGGTAGGGCTTCCTAACATTAAGTTCAAGGAAGACAAAGTTTGTGAAGCATGTGCAAGGGGGAAGCAGGTAAGATCCTCATTCAAAAGCAAGAAAATGGTCACTACCACCAAGACGTTGGACTGTTTCATATGGACTTATGTGGTCCTATGAGAACTCTGAGCAGAGGTGGTAAGAAATATTTAATGGTGCTAGTTGATGATTACTCAAGGTTCACTTGGACCTTATTTCTGACATCTAAAGATTAAGCATTTGATATGTTCACTTTATTTGTTAGAAAAACTCAAAGACAATTAGGAAATTAACCAGCATCAATAAGATCTGATCATGGTACTGAATTTGAGAATGCAAAGTTTGCTGAATTCTGTGATGAACATGGTATAAATCACAACTTTTCTGCCCCTAGAACCCCACAGCAAAATGGGGTTATTGAAAGAAAGAACAGAACTCTTGAAGATATGGCGAGAACCATGCTTCTTTCTAGCAAACTACCCCATAGCTTTTGGGCAGAAGAAATAAACACTGCATGCTACATAATAAATAGATGCATGACCAAACCACTGGTAGAGAAAACTCCTTATGAATTACTCAAAGGGAGAAAACCCAACATATCCCACCTTAGGGCTTTTGGATGCAAGTGCTTTGTGCATAACAATGGCAAAGATTCCCTAGGTAAATTTGATCCCAGAAGTGATGAAGGAGTATTCTTGGGATATTCATCACATAGCAAAGCTTATAAAGTATATAACAAAAGAACTATGTATGTAGAGGAGAGTGTGCATGTTGTTTTTGATGAAACTAGCACTCTTTCTGAGAGACAGGAACCAGAAGATGAGGAGCTTGGACTGGTCAGAAGTAGTGAACAAATTGAAGCAATTATGGAAGATGGAACAGGTGATGGACCAGGTCCAACTACCCCAAGCAACATGACATGGGTAACTCAACATCAAATCACTCTGGACTTTGGCCCTGATCCTGCTCCACAACAACAAGACACCATGGGATCATCTAGAAGTGAACAATTGGTGCTCAAACCACACAGATATCAAAATTCTCATCCTCTTGAGAACATCATAACAGATTTGACATCCGGAATCAAAACAAGATCATCCTTGAAAAATCTGTGTGCATTTGATGCCTTTCTATCCTTGATCGAACCAAAGAACATTGTTGAAGCCTTACAAGATGATGACTGGGTAAATTCCATGCAAGAGGAGCTGAATCAATTTGAAAGAAGTCAAGTATGTCACTTGGTACCCAGATCACTAGATAGATCAGTGATTGGCACAAAGTGGGTCTTCAGGAACAAACTCGATGAGGATGGAACTGTTACAAGAAACAAGGCCAGACTGGTTGTCCAAGGATATAGTCAAGAAGAGGGAATTGACTATGATGAGACCTTTGCTCCTGTGGCAAGACTGGAGGCAATCAGACTTCTTATAGTATTTGCTGCACACATGGAATTCACTCTCCATCAGATGGATGTAACGAGTGCTTTCCTCAATGGCTATCTAAAGGAAGAAGTATTTGTCAAACAGCCTCCAGGTTTTGAAAGAAAGGAGACACCCGACCATGTATACAAACTTGACAAGGACTTGTATGGACTCAAACAAGGACCAAGAACATGGTATGAGCGGCTATCAAAATTCCTGCTAGAACATGGATACAAACGAGGTAAAATTGACAGTACCTTGTTCTTAAAGGAAAAAGGTAAGGATCTCCTGGTTGTGCAAATATATGTGGATGATATCATATTTGGGGCAACCTCTGACAAATTGAGTAAGGAATTTGCTAAACTTATGGGGAGTGAGTTTGAGATGAGTATGATGGGTGAGCTAAACTTCTTTTTAGGCTTGAAAATCAAGCAAAACTCAAATGGAACAATGATCCATCAACAAAAATATGTGAAAGAATTTCTCAAAAGATTTAAAATGGAAGACTTAAAAGAAATTCACCCCCATAGCCACAACTACAAAATTAGATGTGGATGAACCTGGTTCATCCGTTGATCAAAAGCTATACAGAGGGATGATTGGGTCTTTATTATACTCACTGCCAGCAGACCTGATATTGTGTTCAGTGTAGGACTGTGTGCGAGATTTTAGGCAAATCCAAAGGAGTCCTATCTAACTACAGTGAAGAGAATTCTGAGATATCTGAAGGGCACTACTGATTTATGTCTTTGGTATCCTAAAGGTAGTAATTTCGACCTTGTAGGATTTGCTGATGCAGATTATGCAGGTTTCCTGGTTGACAGGAAAAGTACTTCAGGCGTGGCATCTTTTTGGGCTCTTGCCTTGTGTCTTGGGCAACCAAGAAACAAAATTTAGTAACCCTGTCTACTGCTGAGGCTGAATATGTAGCTGCAACCTCATGTTGTGCTCAGTTTCTATGGATCAAGCAACAACTCATAGATTTTGGTATAGAGGTTGGATGCATTCCTATTTTCTGTGACAACACTAGTGCAATTAGCATGACGAAGAACCCGGTTCATCATAAGAGAACCAAGCACATAGATGTCAGACACCATTTCCTAAGAGATAACTATGAAAAATGAATGATCTCAATCGAATTCTGTTCTACTGACAAACAAATTGCAGATATTTTCACTAAAGCACTAAGTAGGGAGCATTTTGAGAGAAACATGCTAGAATTAGGGATGATTAAGATCACCTAATTGAAAAAAAATGGAGCTAGAAACACTAAAATAGGTAGCTAACCAGACTAATTATTGCTCAGTATCATGACTTTACTGCCATACTCTTTTGCCATGTATTAATATGATTCCCTAGCTACTAATGATGTTTTTCTATCTTTGTAAATTGAGGCAAATTAGAGACTATATCACGATGAGCCTGGTTCATCGCTGCTGGTTCATCTGACTTACAAGGTACGTGCTCATCACCATACACTTATTGAAATAATTATAGTCACACATGAGCAGGACTCTATCTATATTTGGTTAATTTAAAATTATTAGTACTTATCCCAAAATGAACCCGTTTCAAAGAGTCCCATCGAACCTTAATTAGCCTAGATTTAGGGAGTCATAACCGTCTAAAAACTGACACTCCTGCATCGATTAGACTCCCACTTGACCAAGAATTATGCCCGTTGTACAATTAATAACCACATCTTTAAAAGGCCATCATTACCTTCCCTCTTCAAAAGCATAACCGTCGAACCAAGTTCATCATTCCTCTCATACCAAAGTGATAAACATTCTTCTCTCCCCAAATCTTCATAACAATGTCTTTTTCACCACCCCCTGCTTCATCTTCATCAACCACCCCTGATTACTGGGTCGGTCTTGACGACACTGGTTCTAATTCTCCATCGATACACAACTCACATTCTCCAACCAGGTCTTCGACCCCCCAAACCCTCCAGTTTCTTAACCTATCCCTGAACCCACTCCTTTACCCAAATCAGTCCCAGCCGTTACACCTAGCCCCACTCCAGCCCCCAGAAAACATAGAGTAAAGATGTTGGCCAGGAAAACAGTTGCCTCTGGTTCTCATGTTAGAAAATTAAATGAGATACTTCAAGCCAGCAAGGTCCAAGACTCTGAATCTTCCAGTAAGTCCTTCAAATCTGCAAATGAGGATGAAGCACCGGGTTCATCTGACACTAAAAAGGGAAATCTTGAAGTTGGGTCTGCAACTGAAATGGCTGAAAAAAGGTTTATTTTGATTGGGTCGATAGTGGATGTAGAAGTACCGGATAGGCGAAGAAAAAATGGGAAAAATATAAACACTGAGAGAGAGGGAGAAGGGAGTTCAGAAAGGGGATCTGGGAAGGAAGGTGTCACTCTGGCTATTGGTGTCCCCCCTCCTGTGATTGTTGAGGAAAGAGTCAAAGTTTTAGGGGGAGTTGATGAAAAAGTTGGGTGAGTCCTACAATCCCAAAAAGAAGAGAACTCCAAAATCCAAGAAAGCTAAAACCCCAGTTCCAACCAAGAATAGGAAAGCTTCATCATCTGCTGATGCTCCTGCCCCAAAAAGTCGTGCTACTAGAAGCACCGTTAGGAAAAGAGAAGAAGAATTGGAAAAAGCTCTGAGAGAGAGCAAGAAGAGGAAGTCTGCCAAGGGAAAGGCAAAAATTGGAGAGCCTGTTGAGGCAGTTCATGTTGATGACGATGAGATGGACCTGGTCCATTAAGAGGAGCAACCAGCACCAGTTGAGGTTGAGACGCCAAAACCCAAGAAATTTAAGGCTTCTTCCAAGAAGTCAACATCTGTGTTTGCCACACCTTCAACAATTGCAAAGAGGACCAGGTCTGAGTCAAAGAAATTAAAGATTGTTGAAGATGAGGAATGGAGTGGAGAAGAAGTGGAAGTGTCTGGTGAGGAGACTGACAAACTCACAATGTTTGGAAAGCGTACTATCTTGAAGGGGAAGCTGTTTCGAGTCCTTGAGGAGTCACGGATGATTTTCCTGATGGATACCTTGGATGTGCAAGGGTGGAAGGACATGGTTAGGAATGAGTTGGTTGAATTTATTGCCAACAAAGTTGTCAAAGATGGCAGGGTATCCTCCAAAGTTCAAGGGGTTGAGATTTCATTTGATGCAAAGGAGTTGGGGGAAGTGCTGCATATCGCTTCTGAGGGTTATGATGATTATACTAGGCAAAGATGGCCTAATCTGGATGGTTTTCCCTCAGCTCTTCAAATCACCAGGTTTTTCTGTGAGAATGAGCAAGAACTTGAGCCTAGGGAAGTGTTTAAGAGTGAGATGAGGCCTCAGCACAAACTGTTCTTCGAGTTTGTGATAAAATTTCTTCTGCCTAGGCAAGAGCGAAGGCACATTGCCAGCTACATGGATCTCACGCTAATGGAGTGCTTGTACAGGGGTAAACAGATCAATTGTCCTGCCTTCATCATCCAGCTCTTGGACAGGGTTGTGAATGGAGTCAAGGCACATGCTATACCTTATGGGTTTATCCTGACTGCTGTGCTTGCTCACTTCAAGGTTCCAGTGAAGAAAGCTTAAATGGCTACTGATAAGGACTACTTTGGGAAGAATACGCTGCTGAGCTGTGACTACATTGTTAATATTCCTGAGGATGAACCTAGTTCATCCAGGAAACTACATTTTAATAGCAAGGTCAGGATGCTTGTGCAGGAAGGTGAGATCAAGGATGCGGAGATCCTTCGTTTGAAATCTCGCCTTATTGAGGTTGAAGCTGAGTGGGATGCTCTCAAAGCTGAATTATCCAAAGAAAAGGAGAAGAATGAGGGTGTTCTTCATCAAATGCTCTCCCTTATTCAAGCCAAGACCACAACCTCCTCTGCCCCTTCCCAGCCTTAGGAGTCCAGTGCCTCCAAAACCCCCCCTCTATGACCCAGTTTGGGACTGTCAAAATTCTGTTATGCTCTTTGTTTTCTGTTTTGCTCATGGTTGCGACCCTTTTTAATTCTTTTTGTGTATGGTGCCCGATCTGCTATCTAATCAATGAATTTTGTTGTTTGGTTATTGATTTTGTCTCAGTTTCTTAAATAGCTTACATTTGATTGGTTTCCTTTGATGATTAATTCATGATTTGCATCTGCAGTTGCCTCAATGGCCATGAGTAATTGTTAGTACTTCTTGTAAGTTTATCATTTTGCAACTTTTCGATGATGCCAAAAGGGGGAAGATATGTGTTTTACAAAATTTCAATGCTTTTTGTGATATTTATAACCTAATGAACCTGGTCTCTCTATGATGAATGCTTAAATCTTAAAAAGTATCTATGTTGGATTGAAGTATGTACAGGGTTAAGCACAGAGTTTGTCATCATCAAAAAGGGGGAATTTGTTGAATCAAGTCACTGAATGGTTTTGAAGATTGACAAATTCCAACCCAGTTGAACCAGGTCCATCAGGGCAAACATAGTCAAACAGACCCATTGGCACGAGAAGCGTCCATGCACGGGAGATAAACATTATCTGTGAACTAAGAGGTTATCTTGAACTAAGAGGTTATCTCCTAAGTGAAAAGGTTGCAAATTGATAAGAAGATGGAGTTCGATTTCAGGTAGCACAGAATCAAGATCAAGAAAGTTGAGATAAACACAAACTCTTCCACCAAGGAAGAGTTGCATTAGAACTGAACAACAACGTCTCAACTACTGACTCTATAAAATGTTGAAGCATTCCTGTTGAAGAATTAACGCACAACCACATAAGTGAAAGAAGAACTGAAAGCAAAATTACCAAAGCAATTTTGCAAGCAAAATCCTTGTGCGACACAAAAGCTACTTGAACCAGCTAGAAGAACCAGTTCCATCTGTTGTCTTTTGAGTCTAGTTGTTTGTAGTAGGCGATTACATATTGTATCTTTCAGCTTTATCTAGAAGCAATTGTAATAGGTACACACTGTTCAAGTTAGAGTTAACTTGAAGTTTGTCGCAAATAGCTAGAGGTTAGTTTGCCACAAAGGGATTAGAGTTGGTCCTTAGTTTTACAAAAGAGTTTATTTTGTAAATGCTGTTTGGCTCATTGATATAGTGAAGAGTTTGGGAAAATCCTACTGGGAAGTAGGTCGTGGTTTTTTCACCTTTTGAGCCAGGTGTTTTCCACGTAAAAATTGCTGTGTTCTTTAAATTCTGCAATTACTTTTCCGCAAACTGTAGAAGTTGGAACACCAAGAAGAACCAGGTTCTTCTATAGAGACTGCACTCGAAAATTGGACATCACACAAATCACCCCCCCTCTTGTGTGGTATTGACGTATAAAACATCAGGGTCAAATAAGAAATAAAGTGAATCTAAAAGCAAGAAATTCTAATTTAAGCAGGTAGAGATGAAACTAGCAATCAGGAACTCAGTCATAACAAGTACACCTTCATACACAGGAAATATAAGGACCTACGAACCCTAAAAGGCCAACCTTTTACAAATAAATCCGTGCACGCACTCGCCACCTTGCGTACACGGACTACAATCAACATAGAAGACTCAAATCCTAAGGGGTAATTTCTCACACAAGGTTAGGCAATATACTTACCTCAAAGACGACAACCCGATACTCTGAAATGGACTTCTTGGGTGAAAAGGCATCCTGACGGCTCAAATCCAACTAAAACAACTTCAAAGCACACATAAAACTTATAAGGAACTATTCCAGATAATAAAGTTTCGATATTTACAAAAATCTAGAAAGCAACCCAAAAGTCGACCCTAGAGCCCGAACCTCGGAACCCGACAAATTTTACAAAAATCCGAACACCCATCCCAATATGAGTTCAACCCTACAAAAATTACCAAATTCCAATACCATTTCGTCCCTCAAATCATGATTTTTCATTCTAGAAAATTTCTTTAAAAACCAACATTTTCCTCAATCCAAAACACAATTTAAATGACAAAAACAAAGATAAAATCATGGAATATATATAATTCTAGGTGAGGAACACTTACCCACTCGATTATCTTGAAAATCCCCAAAAATCGCTCCCAAATACGTAGTCCAAAGCTCAAAATATGACGAAAATGGCTAATCCTCATTTATAAGAATCCGCCTAGGACATCCGCACCTGTGACCGCTTAGCCACATCTGCGCAATCGCAGGTGCACTAGTCCAACCACACCTGCGCTCCTTCTCGCTCCTGCGCCCAAGAACCGCTTCTACGTGAACCGCACGTGCGCTCCAATATTCCGCACCTGCGGAGGCTGCCAAGTCCGCTTCCTCTTGCACCTGCGCCTTATTTTTTGCACCTGCGAAGCTCGCACTTACGGTTCCCTATCCTCAGGTGCGGCCACACTAGAACAGCAACACCAACTGCATTTTCAAACTTCAAACTTTTTGTTAACCATCCGAAATCATCCCGAGCCCCTTGGGACCTCAACCAATTACACCAACAGGTCACATACCAATACACAAACTTAGTCGAACCTTTGGAACCCCCAAAACAACATAAAAACACCGAATCAACCTCGGATTCAAGCCTAAAAATTTCTGAACTTCCAAAATTCGCTAACGATGCCGAAACCAACCAAACCACATTCGAATTAACTGAAATTTGCACACACACCACAAATGACATTATGATCCTATTCCAACTTCCGAAATTCTATTCCGACCCCTTTATCTAATTTCCACTGTCGACCGGAAATCACCAATTATCCAATTTCACCAATTCAAGCCTAATTCTACCACAGACCTTTGCATTCGAATTCGGACGTACACCATCACTACACGGAGCTGTTGACATCATCCATAACTCATTCCGGATCCGTTCACACAAAATTCAAATTCCGGTCAAATTCCACCACTTAAACTTCCAAAACTGGAATCCTTCTTCCAATTTGACTCCGAATCATCCGGTAACTGAATCCAACCCTGCACACAGGTCGATATACACAATGTGAAGTTTTTCAATACCTTATGCCACCGAACGGAGCTTAAATTCTTAAAACGTCCGGTCGGGTCGTTATAGACGGTTTGGCTCATTTAAAAATGGTGGAATGGTCCTGGCTACTTAGACTTGTAGGGCATTTGAAAGACGATACATGAACTTTAAACTTTTCCATTTGAACGCTCCAACTTGACGGAATGAGCACTAATAAATACATCCAGTAATGCATGTGTATCAATTGCGCCGATATGTACAACACATTATATACTAGACTATTTATTACTTGATATGTGTTATTTGTGGGTCCTATTTTTAAATAAATAATCAGCAAAAAAGAATTACAAATTAAAAAAAATAAAAAAGAAAGAGAGGAAAAAGACCTGACACTTCTCTACTACCCGAGTAACCTGTACCCACCTATCTCCCTTCTTCTCCGTTCACCCACCTCCATTCCTTTCCTTATTTTTATTCTTCTTCTTTCCCTTTTTCTTCAGTGTTTTTTCTCTCTCTTATTTCTAAATCAAATTCACAACACCATTATGCTCATGGTTAGACTAAAAAAAAAATATTAATTTTGGAATTTCAGAAAAAATCAATAGGCATCCATGGTTTTGAAACAATGGAGGCCGTCTAATACTATTGCAAATATCTTCCCTTTTCTGTGTTTTGACGAAGATGAATTCGATGATAGACTTTTCTTTAGACCATCGGTGGTTTAGAATGGTGAGTGATTTTTGACCACCAATAACTCCAATGGCTGCCACCTCTACGTCGCCGGCAACCAATCATATAACCTATTTTTTTCTAGAAACTCCAAAATCATAAGATATAAGTAAAACTACACAATCTTCATATCGAAATTAGTCGGAATTAAACTCTCTTATACGCTCTCTCTCTCTCTCTCCCCTCACTTAAGTTGAAGAGAAGCAAGAGAGCGGAAATGACTACTGACACGCTAGGGGTCTTTTTTTTCCTTTTCATTTTCATTTTTAAATTTTTTTCCCTGTTGATAAAGTATTTTCTTTAATCAGATTATTGAATTCACGCGCATTTTCTGCGTGATTGACACACATTTTTTCCACATCACATTTGTCACTGACACATAGGCATAGTGTCACGACCCAAAAATTAACCGTCGTGATGGTGCCTATCGTGTAACTAGGCAAGTCACTACTCAGCATAACAACACGGTAAAAAAAATTTGAAAATAAAGACGGAAGCAATTAATATTGAAGAAAGCCCTTTTGAAACTGAAATAATCTGAAATACGATACAATCTATCCCAAAACCAGGGTGTCACAGAGTACCTGAACATCTACACCGGAATATAGACTACAATATCTAGGGAATAAAATTGAAGTACCAATAGAGATAAAGAAGGAGAGTCAAGGCCTGCGAATGCCATGCAGCTACCTCGATAGTCTCCAAATCCTGACTCCTCAATTAGCGGTCACCGTGACTCGAAGCACCTGGATCTGCACACGAGGTGCAGGGTGTAACGTGAGTACAACCAACTCAGTAAGTAACAAGTCCAACCTTTGGACTGAAAGGTAGTGACAAACTCAACCGGTACAACTATAACAAAAATAACAGTGCATAAACGTAGGCATGCTTTCAAATTAAATAGATAGTTCAAAACAGTAAAATAGATCAAATCTGAACAATGTGAAGGATATAGCTCTAGTACTTCTACATTCCAATGCACATACTGTATGTGATTCACCATGCTGACACTCTCATATGCTCACGCTCTCAAATACTCAACCACTCGGCACTGTATATGGCCCACATGGCCCAGGGAAGATCCATCCCAAAATATATACATCACTGACCATCAGTCACCCAGTATCAAGGAAGGCCAATCCGACCCGTGGAGAAGATCCATCTCCAGATATCAAATGCTTCAGACAAGATCCATGTCCAGGGAAGATCCATCCCTCAATAATATCAACCGCGCTCACTAGGGGTGTGTACAGAATCCAGAGGGGCTCCTTCATCCCAAGCGCTATCATAATCAATATAACCACTGCATCGTACAACCCGATCCCATAACTATCACTCATAATCAAGCTCTCAGCCTCACTCAGTCATCAATCTCTCCAGTCTCACTCACGGGTTCACAATGTCATAAAACAAGCCCGGAATCAATGGTATGATGTATCAACAAATAACAACAGAGACTGGTATATGATATGAAATGCATGAAAATGACTGAGTATGAAATATTAGTGAAATCAATAAGGTGACAACAAGAAACAACCACTACGGGTCCCAACAGTACCAGCATAAAGCCTAAACATGATATCTAGCATGATCGACATCTCAATTACTTTATCACATGATAAAAAACACGGATATCAACCAAATAAAACTACTACACAGTGCCATGGAATAAACCAGGTCACAATTCTCACGGTGCACACCTGCACGCCCGTCACTTGGTATGTGCGTCACCTCAATACCAATTACATAACACATAACTCGAGGTTTCGAACCCTCGCAACCAAGTTTGAAAGTGTTACTTACCTCAATGCGGGAAAAACTCTACTTCAAAATGAATTTTCCTCTCAAATCGGTCTCCAAACATCCCAAATCTAGCCATAATCAGTACAATACAATTAATATAGGCTAAAGGGATCAATTTCACAAGAAAAATACTAAATTATAGCCAAAAATCCGAAATCGGCTCAACCCCACCCCCCGGACCCACATCTCAAAATCCGACAAAAGTCATAAAACCTGAATGCCCATTCACTCACGAGTCTAACCATGCCAAATTTACATAAATCCGATAACAAAATCCCATTCAAAATCTCAAAAAATCTAACTTAAGAACTCTTCCTCTTTTCCCCAATTTTCCACCCCTAATCACAAATTAGATGATGGAATTAAAGGCATAATCATGAAATTTAGATAAAACCAAGTAAGAATCACTTACCCCATTCAGTTCCTTAAAAATCCCTTCAAGAATCTCCCAAATCCGTGGTCTTAAGCTCAAAATATGAAAAATGGGTTCAAACCCTCGTTTTTGAAATTTAACACTGCTGCTTAGATACCCTTCATCAAGAACGCGACCCAACTCTCGCGTTTGAGTAGACCAGTCTTTCTGCCTCTCAAATTAAATCTTCACGAACACGAACCCTACCCAGCGAACGCGTAGACCAAGGGCCTGGGGTCCCCAGTTAGCTCAACATCTCTTCGCGAATGCGACACCTCACCCACGTTCGTGATGCACACATAACCATACCTTCGCGTCCAAACCTTCGCGAACACGTAGAACAAACCCTTCCCAACTCACAAACACCATTCACGAACGCCTAAGAGGAAACCAACAGAAATACACCAACAATTTTAAGCCAACAACCAAAGTCCAAAAATGATCCGTTAACCCTTCGAAACTCACCCGAGGTGTAACGACCCGATCGACGATTTTGAGATTTTTCACTTTTCTTGGTAGTTTACGGGCATGGGTAGATCCATATGATGTATTATGAATTATGTGAATCGTTGGTTTTGATTTTCAGGTTATTTGGAATCGGGTTGGAAGAATGAATTTCGTTGTTGAAGCTTTAAGTTAAAAGAGTTGACCAAGTTTGAATTTTTGTGAATTTGACCCTGGAATGGAGTTTTGATAGTTCCGTTAGGTTTGGATGGTGATTTTGGACTCGGGCATATGCCCATATTTGCATTTGGATGTTTCTAGAAGGTTTCGACACAAGTTGGCAAAAATTGGAAATTTGAAGGTTTAGAAAGTTCATAAGTTTGACCGAAAGTTGACTTTGAGGATATCAGATTCAAATTGTGGTTCCGGGAAATGGAATAGCTTCGTCATGTCATTTGGGACTTGTGTGCAAAATTTGGGTTCATTCCGGGATGATTTGATATGTTTCGACGCGAGTTTTGGAAATTGAAAGCTCAAATTTCATAGATTTCGATTTGAGGGTTGACTCGTCGTTTCGATGTTGTTATGGGTGTTTTGTTGCCTTGAGTAGGTCTGAATTATGTTATGGAACTTGTTGGCATGTTCGGACGGGGTCCCTAGGGACTGGTGAGTTTCGGGCGAGGTTTGGAGCATTTTGGAAATGTTGGCTGAGGCTGGTGGCTCCTGGTTCTGGTGTGATCACACCTGTGGCTGGTTTTGCGCAGGTGTGATGGCCGCAGAAGCATTAGAGGAGTCACATAAGCGAGGAAGGGAGCTGGGCGTGAGGATTGCAAGTGCGGGTGCTTGGACGCACCTGCGCAACCGCACATGCGGTTCAAGTGCGCAGAAGCGCGATCACAGAAGTGGCTTAAAGACCGCAGGTGCGAGGTATTGCTGAGCCAGGCTATTTCACAGAAGCAAAGTTTTACCGCAAAAGCGGCGATCGCAGATGCGACGGATTTTCTGCAAATGTGAAAGTGCTGGGCGGAATATTAAATTCAAGGATTCGCTCTTTTGGCTTCATTTTTACATTTCCAAGCACGAGTTGGGGAAAATTTGGAGCAATTTACATCACAAGGATTGTGGTAAGTTTTCTACACTTGGTTTTTATCTTATTCCATGAATCTATCTTCATTTTTGGCAATTGGGTTGTGAATTTAAAGAGGAAATTAGGGGTTTTGGCCTAAAGTTTCTTAATATAAAATTTTGAGTTTTGAACACCGATTTGGAGTCGGATTTGAGTGAAACTAGTATGGTTGGACTCGTAATTGAATGGGTTGACTAATTTTATGAGTTTTGTCGGGTTCTGAGGTGTGGATATGAGTTGGGATTTTTGGCCGATTTCGGGCTTTTGATTCAAGTTTTGATCTTTTACGATCGGGATTGGTTCCTTTAGCACTGTTTGATGTATTTGAGTTGTTTTTGGTTAGTTTCGAGCCATTCAGAGGTCAGAACACGCGAGATGTCATTTTAGGAGCATCACTTGGCTTGCTCGGTATTGGAATTGGCTTGTTCGAAGTAAGTAAATCTTCTAAACTTAGTGCTAAGGGTATGAAACCCGACAATAAGTGTTATGTGATTGGTATTTAGGTGACGCACATGCTACGTGACGGGTGTGGAGGCGTGCACCATGTGCATTTGGACTTTGTTGCTTCTATGGAACTATTTAGTGGTCCTAATTTGCTGATATCCGTGTTTCCACCATGTGATAAAGTAGTTAAGCTGTCAGTCATGCTAGATATCATGTTTAGGCATTACGCTGATATTGTTTGGACCCATAGTGGTCGTTTCTTATTGTCACCTCACTGATTCCGTTGATATTTTGTACTAAGTCATATTCATGCATTCATATCATTTCTGAGTCTCAGTTGTCGTTTATTGATGCATCATATCATTATTGTCGGGCTAGTTTCATGACATTGTGAGCCCATGAGTGAGATTGGAGAGATCGATGATTGAGTGAGGCCGAGGGCCTGAGTGAGAGTGACATTATGGGATCGGGCTGCATGCCGCAACATATTATATTGATTATACATTATGGGATCGGGCTGTATGCCGCAACATATTATATTGGTTATACTTTATGGGATCGGGCTACATGCCACAATGATATATTGATTATATTTTTTGGATCAGGCTGCACGCCGCAGCAATATAGCGCTTGGGATGAAGGAGCCCCTACGGAGTCTGCACACCCCCAATGAGCGTAGTCGACTATATATATATGTGGATCGGGTTGCACGCCACATCAGTTATTGTACAGTGCTGAGTGATTGAGTGTGCTGAGCATTGAGAATAGTGAGAGAGAATTCGAGACTGTGAGATTGAGTACTCCGAGAGTGTGAGTACATGATTCATCTCTGAGGTACATGGCATTTGCATGCACACATGACATACATGCATAGAGATGCATTTTTCCTCGTGCTATACGGTGTCACATCATTCATGACTTATTATACACATTGATATGTGGGCATAGAGAGGTATTTTATGCTTGTTATCTGGAAAGATAATGAAACATTTTTATTTACTGTGGAAAAGATATTTGAAAAATTACAATTTTCAAACTTACTCGTATTTTTGGCATTTTCGGTAAGAGATTTGGGTTTTTCACTGAGATACTTGAAAAGCATGACCATTTTCTGGAACTGTGAACGAGATGAGCATCTTTACTCCTGAGATACCTCTTCTATACTTGTATTTATGTTGTTATGAACAGTTGTTGGATTTTGGTATTGAACTCGACCTTGTGTTAGCTCGTCACTGCTTTCAACCTAAGGTTAGGTCTGTTACTTACTGAGTTACATGGGGTCGGTTGTACTCATACTACACTTCTGCACCTTGTGTGCAGATGTTGGCTGCTGATATTGCTGTGTTCGATGGGAGCTGGATTGAAGATGTACCCGCGTCCTGGTTGTAGCTTCCTCTTGTTCATGGTAGCCTTAGATCTATAAAACTCTGCTTATGTAATTTTCAAACAGACTATGTATTTATTTCATTTCAGCTTTGTAAACTCTATTCTTAGAAGCTCATGACTTGTACTACCAGTCCTTGGGAAATGTATAAAAGTCAGATAATTTCTTTACTTTATTGTCTTGTTAATATTATTGGAATTGGATAGTTATTAGTTTGCTTACCTAGCGGGTTGGGTTAGTGACATCACGACTAGTGGTTTTAGGGTCGTGACAAGTTGGTATCAGAGCTCTAGGTTCATAAGTTCTACAAGTCATGAGCAAGTGTCTAGTAGAGTCTTGTAGATCGGTATGATGACGTCCATACCTATCTTCGAGAGGCTACATGACATTTAGGATATACTTCCCATCTTTCTTTCCTTACGTGCGACATTGATTCAACTTGAAGCGTAAACCTTTGAATTCCTTCCACGCATTCACATGTGCATATGAGCGCTCGATATCAGCTGTGTAATGACGGCTTGTGATTCTATGGTTGAGGTGAAAGGTGTGATTTTTGCATGCTGACGATGGGCTAGTATGGAGGACTTGAGGCCGGGTTTTGACTGTAGCTTGAGCACAGAGATTTCGATTGTGTGAGCACATGCTTTTGGGACTTATATGTCCGTTGGTGTCCCTATTAGTGGGATTTGTGATTGGATGACTATGTGGTGAGTATGATGTGATTGCAAGATATTTTAGATTGTTCGAATGTGACGAGAAGAGTTTACTTGAGATGTATCAAGGACTATTGGGTGTTTGATTTCTGTCTTGATCTGGCATATAGCCTCTAGTTATGGGTGTGTTGAAGGACCTCTCATGTAGTTTAGTTATGGAGTGAAGTAGATTTTGGTGTCATGTTATGAGTTCAGACTCAGGAAGATTAAGCGATCGCATAATAGTTATGGTTGTGGAAGAGTATATAGAGAAGTCAGTTTGAGGCAAAGCAGGTGGGTTACCTCCGCGAGGTGTCCTGAGGTTGTGTGGTCCTTATGATGTTTTGTGGCGAGCTCTCTTTTACCAGTGAATGATATATGTTGCAATTTGAGTTTGGATCGCTTGTGGAAGTTGTCTTGACTATTATAAGGGTGAATACAAGATTTGTAAATAATTTGAAGTATTAGATGGCTGCGTTACAGGAGCTCAGGAAGGATTTAGTTGAATCTCACTGCGGCATTATAGCAGTAATAGAGTATGGGCTTTGTGAGTTATTATGTGTTTTGATCTATGGCTTTGATCCAAGTGAAGGAGTGTGCTATCGACGAGTTGATTGCTCGAATATGTGTTGTATTGATTTCAGTTGGAGGTATACTGGTGAATCAGTTATGACGACAGGGGTTGAGATTGAGGATGACTCGAGTAAAGAAATTTCTGGATACAGGTTGTATTACACTCTATGGGTATATGTGATTCATGGAATGATTGAGTGGTTAGTCGTGAAGGATGCGGTGTGCCTGGAGTAGGAATTTGCTCGGTTGCTTAGGAGTGTGGGTTACTCCCTTGGGTATTAGCATTAATAGGGCACAAGTCGTTCTGTCCGTTTGGTCGGTTTAATTGAGATTTGAGAAGAGTGTATGAATCTCGAGAATGGTTCTAATGGATTCAAGATTTAAATGTAGCAATTTGTAATTTTTAAGATTTGTATATGGGTAGAAACTGAGAGTTACATTGGACGGTGTCGAGACTTGTGGCATTTTTATATCATTGGGGATATGCATTTCAGTATCAAGAAGGTGAAGAAAATAGTTTTAGGTTCACGTAAGGTCTCTTTAGAGTGGGTGTCTCAGTTGTGGTGCTTCAGGGTGCTTAAGAGGGAAGTCAGCGACTTATGGGCCTTAGGGCGTTGTGGTTTTATACTAGGGTCTCTTGCGTGGTGAATTTTGGTTAGGGATCGTGGTGTTCTATGAAGGAGAAGTATCAATTTGAAGGCAATATGGGAAAGGACTTGGAGAAACAGGACATCTTGGTAGTAGATTGGATCAACACAGTAATGGGTAGAATCGATTCTTTGGGTACTTATGACGTGGCTAGTCTCTACAGGTGTTTCGTGGCAATGCTCTTAGGTTTTGGTGACCTGCGTGGCTTAGTTGATTTAGAGAGATTCGGTTTTGATAGCTTGATTATGTGCAAATGGGTTTCGAAGAGTTCTCAATCATTTTTACCACGGTTCGAGGGGTATATTTCCTACTGGCGTGAGGAGCAGGTGGTGTATAGTGAATTTCTCCTAGATGAAATCAAATGGAAGGTCCTTGGCTAATTGAGTATGTAGTTGCTTGTGACTCGGAGTGGACTATAAAGTTCTCGTATTTGTTTTTCATATGATGGTATGGTATATGCAGTGTGTTGTGTGGGATTGAGATTTACGTGAGTGAGATCACCGTGTAGTTTTGAAGTGAAGGTCATGAAATTCGTAGGCAGTATAGACGGTTTCAGATGAATAGGTAAATGATATTACTATTTGGTATAGCTTGATGAGAGTATACATTTCAGAAGGGGCGATGTGTTTGATTTATGGATACTTCACTGGTACTGCGGCACTCTCCTGGTTGATCGACTGCTGGTATTCGAATTTTGCTATGTGGCACGGAAGAATTTTAGAAGTATCGTGGGATGATCGTGTATGAGGGATGTGTTAGACATTCTGGCGGTGGAGTTGGGATCAGATATGGTGATTTTTGCGTTCTATAGATTTGGAGATTGGGAGTTCTCAGGAGTAGACTGTTTCCTAGTTGTGGACTGTGAAGTCGTGGCTAAAGCTAGTCAGATGATAGTATGTGTTATGATTCAATCAATTGTAGGCTTTCGAAGCTTTATTTATCTATTTATGGGTGCCCGAAGTTGATTTGGGGGTCTATTGGTAGGCCCAATCAGAATGTGTATTCTATACCGAGTTGGATTAGTTGGCTCCATAATGCTATTGTTGAGGGATGTTTCATTCAGTTGTTGCTGAGCTTATTCGTGTTCTGATTTTCTGTGATTTACTCTTCTACGCTACGCGGAGTTGTGACCCGTTGTTTTTAGGCACACATGGTGCGGTTCTATGGTGGTCTTATAGCGGAATTTGAGCGAGATGGGTAATTGGGTATTGCATGATTGAGTGCGTATCGGTTATGTCCTTTCAGGATTTGTGTGGCATTGTGTCATCTGATTCTCTGTGGTTATATTAATGTACTTAGGTACTTGATGTCGAAGTGGTTATTGATTTTGAGCAGGGTGGCTCGAGGTATATATGATATGGATCAGCGTTTGGATGGAATCGCACATTGCAACGGAGTTATGTTGAGGTATGATCCCTTGTGTTAGATTTGTGTGTTTTGGTCCTACGTTGTGTGGTAGTTTCTTAGCATTGCGTTGTGGTGGTACCCGTTGAGCTTGCGAGACGGTTCTCTTGATTGAGTCATTTTCGTGATTGAATACATTTGGACTGTTGCTTATTGGTGCATGGATTGCGCGGTTTGTGGCTCTGAGTAGTATGGGTGTTGCGTGTTAGTAGAGTAGTTGGTATTCGATAAGATGGAGTTGTCGGATCTAGGATGGGTGCTATCGGATTTGATGGCAGTATATTTGGATGGATAATATCGGAAGTTGGCTTAGGGATTGGCTATAGTTCTTGTTGAAGGAGAGGGAGCTCCACGACTTGTTGATTTGATGAATGGTTATGAGTTTCTACGTGTTCATTATCGGCAGTGTATGAAGGTTTTAGAATGGGGTTTTGTTAGGTATGAGGTTTATTACCGGGATTGGGTTGTTCTGAGCAGTTACTGTGATAAGAGATTTTACTATGGGTATTTGAGTTATGTGGTATATCCTGTGATTGTAGCTTGGGTTATGGTTGCGGTTTGGTACAACTTGTTCCGACTTATACATCATGTAGGTTGCGAGATTCAAATCTTATAAGAAATTTCGGATGTTGGAAAATAGGATTCTAAGGCTTATGGGTTAGGTTGAATTGAGAAATTTCATTTATGTTGTGTTATCAGACCTATATGGGATAAGGTGACGTGGGATCACCCCGGGTATATGCATGGTAAGGGTATACGGGGTTGATGGCTTTGGAAACAACTCCTGGCAAGTTCGAGGGCGAACATATGTTTAACTGGGGGAGAATATACGACCCGACCGGTCGTTTTGAGCATTTTCATTTCGCTCGGTAGTTTACGGGCATGAGTAGATCCGTATAATGTATTATGACTTATGTGAATCGTCAGTTTTGATTTTCAGGTTATTCGGAATCGGTTTGGAAGAATAAATTTCATTGTTGAAGCTTTAAGTTGAAAGAGTTGACCAAATTTGACTTTTTGTGAATTTGACCCCGGAACGAAGTTTTGATGGTTCCGTTAGGTCCAGATGGTGATTTTGGACTTTGGCGTATTCCCAGATTTTCATTTGGATGTTCCTAGAAGGTTTCAACACAAGTTAGCAAAAAATGGAAATTTCAAGGTTTGGAAAGTTCATAAGTTTGACCAGAAGTTTACTTTGAGGATATCGGATTTGGATTGTGGTTCCAGGAATTGGAATAGATTCGACATGTCATTTGGGACTTGTGTGCAAAATTTGGATTCATTCCGGGATGATTTGATATGTTTCGACGCGAGTTTTGGAAATTGAAAGTTCAAAGTTTATAGATTTCGATTTGAGGTGTGATTCATCGTTTCGATGTTGTTATGGGTGTTTTGAGGCCTCAAATAGGTCCGCATTGTGCTATGGAACTTGTTGGCATGTTTGGACGGGGTCCTGAGGGGCTCGGGTGAGTTTCGGGCGAGGTTCAGAGCATTTTGGAAATTTTGGATAAGGCTGGTGGCTCTTGGTTCTGATGTGATCGCACCTGCGACTGATTTTGCGCAGGTACGATGGCCGCAGAAGTGTTAGAGGATTTGCAAAAGCGAGGAAGGGAGCTGGGCGTGAGGATCGCAGGTGCGGGTTCTTGGACGCACCTGCGCAACCACATATGCAGTTCAAGTGCACAGAAGCGCGATGGCAGAAGCGACTTAAAAATCGCAGGTGCGAGGTATTGCTGAGCCAGGCTGTTTCGCAGAAGAAAAGTTTTACCGCAAAAGCGGCGGTTACAGATGCGACAGATTTTTCGCAAATGCGAAAGTGCTACGCAGAATATTAAATACAAGGGTTCTCGATTTTGGCTTCATTTTTACATTTCCAAGCGCGGATTGAGGCGATTTTTGAGCAATTTTCATCACAAGGATTGGGGTAAGTGTTTTACACTTGGTTTTGATCTTATTCCATGAATCTATCTTCATTTTTGGCAATTGGATTGTGAATTTAAAGAGAAAATTGGGGGTTTTGGACTAAAATTTTATAATATGAATATTTGAGTTTTGAACACTAATTTGGAGTCGGATTTGAGTGAAACTAGTTTGGTTGGACTCGTAACTGAATAGGTTGTCGGATTTTGTCAGTTTTTCGGGTTCTGAGGTGCAGGCCCGGGTTGAGCTTTTTGGCCGACTTCGAGGTTTTGATTCAAGATTTGATCTTTTACGATCAGGATTGGTTCCTTTAGCACTGTTTGATGTATTTGAGTTGTTTTTGGTTAGTTTCGAGCCGTTTGGAGGTCGGAATGCACGGGACGACATTGTAGGAGCATCGGTTGCTTGCTAGGTATTAGAATTGGCTTGTTCGAGGTAAGTAAATCTTCTAAACTTAGTGCTGAGGGTATGAAACCTCGCAATACGTGTTATGTGATTGGTATTGAGGTGACGCACTGTAACGACCCGGTTGGTCGTTTCAAGAGTTTAGCCCCGTTTCCCCCGTTTTTGCTTCATTTTATGTGGTTCAGCTTCATTTATGTGTGTTGGGTCGGTTGGTTCGGGTTCAGAGTGGTCATGGTGAGAATTGAGGCAATTAGTCTCTCAAGGTAGCCTAATAGTTGAGAAAGTCAACTGCGAGTTGACTTATTGGTGAACAACCTCGGAATGCAGATTTTATGTCTCGGATAGCTTCGTTAAGTGATTTGGGACTTAGTAATGTGTTCAGAATGAAGTTTTGATGTCCGATGTAGGATTAGGCTTGAATTGGCGAAAGTTAGTTTTTGGTGATTTTCGGTCGGCAGTGGAAAATAGGCTATCGGGGTCGGAATGGGATTCCAGAACTTGGAACAGGTCCGTAATGTCATTTCGGATATATCTGCAAAATTTCAGGTCAATCGGAGGTGTTTCAGGTTGTTTAGGCGTAGTTGGCGAAATTTGGAAGTTTCAAAGTTCATAGGCTTGAATTTGATGTGATTTTGGTATTTTTTTTACGTTGTTTTTGGTGTTTCGAAGGCTCGACTAAGTTTGAATGATGTTATGGGATATGTTGGTATGTTTGGTTGAGGTCCCGAGGGCCTCGGGTGTGTTTCGGGTGGTTAACGGACCAACTCTTGGCTTAAAAACTGGGCAAATTTTTGCTGGTGTGAGTTTCTGGTTTCCTTTTACGCGATCGCGGGAGGGTGTTTGCGATCGCGTAGACCTAGCTGGGGATGGCAGGATTTTTGTTATATGCGATCACATGGTGGAGGTCGCGATCACGATTGCGTGAGTGTGAGGTTGTTGTGCAGTGCGATCGCGTGGTGTTGTTCGCGTTCGCATAGAGCTGAAGGGCGCGTGAGTGGGCTGAGCCGTTGTTCTTCGCGATTGCATAGAGTGGTTTGCGATCGCGTGGGTTTATGTCCTGCTGAATCGCGATCGCGTGTGGATGTATGCGATCGCGTAGTGAATTTAATGGGGCAGCAGATTTGTTCTTCGCGATCGCGTGGGAGCTTCCGCGATCGCAATGAAGAAAGAGGCCTGGACAGACATTTTTTAAGTTCTATTTCGGGGGTTCTTGACCATAACTTGTTTTTCCATTAGAGAGCTCGGGGAAAGGACATTTTGGACGAGCTTTTCAGTGGGGTTCTTGTGGTAAGTGTTCTTTAATCATTTTTGGTTCAATTTCATGAATTTGTCTTGATTTTCACCATGCAATTTGAGGAATTAAAGTAGAAAAGTTGGGAAAAATGGGAGGAAAATTTGGAAAATTCTTTTGATGTTTTGAGTGGGCAATTGAGGTCGGATTTTGGTAAATTTGGTATGGGCAGACTCGTAAGGGAATGAGGATTCTAGTGATGTAAATTTTATCGAATTTCGAGATGTGGGCCCGAGGCTCGGGTTTGGCCAAATTTCGAGATTCTTGTATAATTTGATAATTTTCGATTGGGTTGTGTTCCTTTGGTATATATTGGTGATGTTAAACTGGTTTTGGCTAGATTCGGAGCAATCGAGAGCCAATTTGAGGGGCAAGAGCATAGTGGACTAATGTTGTGGCCCGATAGAGGTAAGTAATGTTTATAAATCTTGTCCTGAGGGTATGAAATCCCGGACTACGTATTTCTCACTGATTTTAGAATGGTGCACATGTCGGATGACGAGTATGTGGCGCGCATTGATTTTTTGGATTTGGACTAGGTCCACTCCGCGGCAACTAATGAGTTGCATATTTTACTCAAAACCTTATGTTAAATTATGTTCTAAAGATTGTTGAAATATTTGGGCTATAAGCCGTGTTTGGGGCCTCGTGCCGATCTGTTTAGACCCTTTGGGGGCTTTTTACTGCTGTTTTTTCCACTATTTATTGATGATTTCACTCAGTCACATTGTGCTTACTGTTTTTGAAACTCAGCTTAATTTAAACTACTTGAGATTTAAAAATGATGTTTTGGGTCGAGTACCCTGTTTTACTGATTCGCCCGAGGGGATTTTTGAGTGGTTCTACTGAGTGAGGCCGAGGGCCTGATTGTAAGGATATGATACGCCACGAGGTGGCTTGATATTAGTGCTTGGGCTGAAAGAGCCCCTCTAGAGTCTGCACACACCCCTAGTGAGCGTACAGAGTGCCGAGTGCCGAGTGACGAGTGATTGGGAGGCATGAGTGACTGTGAGGTGCTGAGTGACTGTGAGCTGCTGAGCGATTGATTATGAGTGACTGTGAGGCATGTCCGAGGGGCTGATTATGATACATGTTTTTGCCCGAGGGGCTACTTATGGTTTTACTACTTTCACTCTGAGCTTATGAAATATGTTTTTCCCGAGAGGCCTCTATATGATTCATTTCATTTTCATACTAAATCTTTCGGCTTTAAGTTGTTAAAAATATACATTCGTCAAAGAATTTTTCTGAAGTTGGTTTTAAGACATGATGATTTCATATATCTATGTTATACTGTTGGAAAGAAAGGTTGTGCATCTTGTGAATTGATGACATTGATTTTATGTGTTTCTTGCTGCTCAGACCTGATTTATTTTCATTACTACTGAGTTGGTATACTCACATTAATCCCTGCACCTTGTGTGCAGATCCAGATGTTAGGGCAGGGTGAGCTGTCTATCTGTTCCAGAGATTCTCGGAGATTCGCGAGGTAGCTGCATGCGTCCGCAGTCCTGCTCCCTCTCCTGCTTACTATTATAGAATTTATTTTCGTTGAGTTGTACATTTTATGTAGATGCTCATGACCAGTGACTCCGGGTTCTCGGGGGTTGTATTTAATATTCAGTATAGTTTTAACTGTTTTATAAATGTTTAAAGGAAACCTTTATAGGTAATCGGTATAGTAAAGATGTAAATGGAAGCTTATTATGATTTGAGTTTGGGTTTTGGTTGTCCTAGTTCCATGATAGGCGACATCACGACTGGCCTGGATTTGGGGTCGTGACACGCACATGCTAGGTGACGGGCGTGTGGGCGTGCACCATGTGAATTGGGACTCTGTTGCTTCTATGGCACTGTTTAGTGGTCCTACTTTGCTAATATTCGTGTTTCCACCACGTGATAAAGTAGTTAAGCTGTCAGTCATGCTAGATATCATGTTTAGGCATTATGCTGATACTGTTTAGACCCATAGTGGTCGTTTCTTACTGTCAACTCACTGATTCTATTGATATTCCGTACTTAGTAATATTCATGCATTCATATTATATCTCAGTCTCAGTTGTTGTTTATTGATGCATCATATCATTGTTGTCGGGCTAGTTTCATGACATTGTGAGCCCGTGAGTGAGATTGGAGAGATCAATAACTGAGTGAGGTCGAGGGCCTGAGTGAGAGTGATATGGGATCGGGCTGCACGCTGCAATGATATATTGATTATATTTTATGGGATCAGGCTGCATGCCGTAGCGATATAGAGCTTGGGATGAAGGAGACCAGTGTGCACACCCCCAGTGAGCCGCAATCGACTATATATATATATATATATATATATATATATATATATATGTGGATCGGGCTGTACGCCGCAACAACTATTGTACAATGCTGAGTGATTGAGTGTTCTGAGCAGTGAGTATGTGAGAAAGAATGCGACACAGTGAGATTGAGTACTCTGAGAGTGTGAGGACATGATTCATCTCTGAGGTACATGGAATTTGCATGCACACATGAAATACATGCATAGAGATGCATTTTTTCTCGTGCTATACGGTGTCACGTCATTCATGACATATTATACACATTGATATGTGAGCATAGAGAGGTATTTTATACTTGTTATCTGGAAAGAAAATGAAACATTTTTATTTATTGTGGAAAAGATATTTGGAAAATTATAGTTTTCATACTTACTCATATTTTTAGAATTTTCGGTAAGAGATTTGGGTTTTTCACTGAGATACTTGAAAAGCATGACCATTTTCTGGAACTGTGAACGAGCTGAGCATCTTTACTCCTGAGATACCTCTTTTATAATTGTATTTATGCTGCTATGAACTGTTGTGGGATTTTGGTATTGAACCCGACCTTGTGTTAGCTCATCACTGCTTTCAACCTAAGGTTCTGTTGCTTACTGAGTACATGGGGTCGGTTGTACCCATACTACACTTTTCCACCTTGTGTGTAGATGTTGGCTGCTGATATTGCTGTGTTCTATGGGAGCTGGATTGAAGATGTACCTGCGTCCCGGTTGTAGCTGCCTCTTTTTCGTGGTAGCCTTAGATCTATAAAATTCTGTTTATGTACTTTTCAAACAGACTATGTATTTATTTCATTTCAGCTTTGTAAACTCTATTCTTAGAAGCACATGATTTGTACTACCAGTCCTTCGGAAATGTATAAAAGTCAGATAATTTCTTTACTTTATTGTCTTGTTAATATTATTAGAATTGGATAGTTATTGGTTGGCTTACCTAGTGGGTTGGGTTAGGTGACATCACGACTAGTGGTTTTGGGTTCGTGACATGAGGCCCCCGGGACCTCAACCAAACATATCATCAAGTCCCAGAACACGATACGAACTTAGTCGAACCCTCAAATCACCTCAAACAACTTCAAAAACACGAAATACAAATGAATTCAAGCCTAATAAACTTTGAAAGTTTCAAATTCCGCAAACAACGCCGAAACCTATCAAATCACGTCCGATTGACCTCAAATTTTGCACACAAGTCGTAAATGACACCACGAACCTACTCCAACTTTTGAAACTCCAACCCGACCCTGATATCAGAAAGTCCACTCTCGGTCAAACTTTCCAAAATTCCAATTTTCGCCAATTCAAGACTAATTCTATTACGGGCCTCCAGATCACATTCCGGACACGCTCCTAAGTCCAAAATCACCTAACATAGCTAACGGAACCATCAAAATTCAAATCCGAGATTGTTTACACATAAATCGACATCCGGTCGACTTTTCCAACTTAAGCTTTCAATTAAGAGATTAAGTGTCTCAATTCACTCCGGATACCAGCTAACCCGGTAGGTCATATAATAGTTATAGAACACAAAAGGAGTAGAAAGTGGGGAACGAGGCTAAGACTCTAGAAACGACTGGCCGGATCGTTACACATGGTCAACGGTCAAATATGTTTATTAGTTAAGGGAATCATGAGTTCGAGTGTTCAAATGGAAAAGTTTAAAGTTCATGTAACGGCTTTCAAATGCCCTACAAGTCTAAGTGGCCAGAAAATCATTCTGCCTTTGAAAATCGATCCACTCTAAAATTCGAATTATAAAATATAATATATAAGGATTTCCCCTACCCTTTAAGATTAGGGTTCAGTTTATTGTCTTTATATCTCTATTCGGCTATATTGCTAATTCCCCCTTCCTCTATATAATATAGACTCCATTTCTCGATCTCTACTTAGTGACTCTCCCCCATATTTTCTTTAGGCTTACACTGTGAAATAGGAATCCCAGCAACTGAATAAGCATCTGGTTATAAATTTTACAATATAAAGCACTCTATGTGCTTCAATTCTTTTGCTATTTTGGTTGTATTTGTGATAATAAGATGTTATTCAATTACTTTACTTTGCTTGTTGCTTATAGTAACTCATTTTTTCCAAATTGATTATCAGACAAAATGCAGATGATCTAAGCAGCGATTATTATGTTATAAATTTATGTTGATACGATGTGCCATTAGTATTATTTTCTAATTAAGAAGTCCATATCGCGTGGTTAAAATTGAAATAATTCATCGAACCAAACATAAAAAATCTGAACCAGTCTGATGCTAATTCAATCGGATTCGAACTACAATATAGAAAATCTGAAATAGTAATTCAACAATTTCCATATCTAATGTGATCCGACCGATGAATAGGCCTAATAGAGCGAATGATACAAATAGGATACTTATGTTAATAGAAGTTTTAGAAAAACGTCTCACGTCAGAATTTACAGCGCGTAAGGTAGGATTTTCCTTAAGCGTCAATTTTAAAGGACACTCAGTGAAGTTTTAAAAGCGCAATAGTTATGGTGATCGTCAAGATTTTGCCTCAAATCCTGATGCATCACCAAAATTTGTCAGCATTACGGCTGAAAATTCTGTTGATTGTCAGAATTTCTGGTACTTCAAAATTCTAGCAATATAGGAAAATCCTGCTATTATCCCTAAACATTTCTTAACGAAATTAAAATATAAATAATCTTTATCTATCTTATGTGTTACTCATAAATTAACCTTTTTCTCTTAACAAATTGCCTAGGAGACAACGGAAAAAGAAGGCCCAACAACTAATGTCACCTTAGTTTTAGTATTCTGTTTACAAAAAATGTTGTTTTGGAATAAGGAGGAGTAAATTTTTTTTTTTGTAAAACTAAAAGAAGCCAATAATATTCTACATTCATTATATCTTGATACTATAGTTTTTGTTTTTTTTCTTCAAAAGGGGTAAAATAATTAGTTTTAGTCCTAAATATTAGAAAAATAACCAAATGACTATTTTTTCAGTGTGAACTTTATTATTAAAGGGTAAAAATGACAAACGACATTTCTCTAAGAACCATCATGCTTATTCTGATACTGAGCTATTATCCCTAAATATTTCTTTATGAAATTAAAATATAGATATTCTTTATCTATCTTATATATTACTCATAAATTAACTTTTTTCTCTTAACAAATTGCCTAGGAGACAACGGAAAAAGAAGACCCAACAACTAATGTCACCTTAGTTTTAGTTTTTTCTTTAATCAAAATTGTTGTTTTGGAATAAGGAGGAGTAAAAAATTCTATAAAACTAAAAGACGCCAATAATATTCTGCATTCGTTATCTCTTGATACAATAGTTTTTGTTTTTTTCTTTCACAAAAGGTAAAATTATTAGTGTTAATCCTAAATATTAGGAAAGTAATTAAATGATATGCCTAAATATTAGAAAAATAATCAAATAATTATTTTGTCTAGTGTGAGCTTTATTTTAAAAGAAGAAGAACAATATTTTTTAAAAATCAAATTGCGTCGTTTGGTGAGGTGGTCCTTTCATTCCAGTCACAAAAATTAAATAATTAGGAAGAGGAGAAAACATCTACAGTTCCAACTTTCGGTATTTTGGATCACCCAATCCCACTCCCTTACAAAAAAGAAAAAAAGAAAAGAAAAAATAGGCTCTTACCCATATACAAAATAAAACTTTTACAGCTTACAAAAAGGGGCAACTTAACTTTACAAATAAAAGTTATTCTTGTGTCGGAGCCTTAAAGAAATCATACCAGCCATGTCCATTTTATAAGGCTCTTTAGCACTATGTGGCAAATCAGAAGAAGAAATGAATACCTCTTCCAGCTTATCAATGCTCCATTTAGCCAACGCGCCAGTGACTTGATTAGCCTCCCTAGAGCAATGTTGAATTCTGCAATTAATCTGGTTGACAAAGCTTTTGGCTTCTATAATGACATTATGCATCTGTCATGGGAATTTGTTAACTCCTTTCAGCATATTCACAATTAGCAAAGAATCACATTCGAGAATTAACTGGGAATAGCCCTTCAATACACACCAATTCAGTCCAAAAAGCACAGCTCTTGCCTCTGCCATATTACTACTAGTCATCCCCAATGAAGAAACAAAAGCCGTGATCATATTACCACTATGATCCCTGCAAATTCCCCCTGAGCCAGAATATCCTTTCACATTTTGTCACGATCCAAAATCCACAAGTCCTGATAGCACCTAACCCGACCCGATAGGTCAGCCAATTAACAGTTAACACAATTCATAAAATAAATGTGATAACAATATCTGGATTTCAAACAATAACCCAAGGACTGGTAGTACAAGACAAGAGCTACTAAGACTGGATTATCGCAAAAACGAATGTGAAATAAATACAACTTTTGTTTGAAATGTACATAAATAGAATTCAATTCTAGAGCTACCCAGGGACAAGTGGTAGCCACATCCGGAAGGCACGAACATCTTCAGAGTCATCCCCCATCATCCACCGCAGCTCCGCTCCAAAAATCTGCACGCAAGGTGCAAAAGTGTAGTATAAGTACAACCGACCCCATGTACTTAGTAAGTATCTTGACTAGCCTCGATGAAGTAGTGACGAGGATTTTTAGTTAAAAGATACTCACTGATATAACCTGTATAGTAAACTATCAATAGAACGATACTACAATATAACAGACAAGAGTACATGAAATGAATATGCGAAGCAATAAATGAGTACTAGAATCGATCACAATTTAGCATTTTGCAATATCTCGACCAATCCTTTCCTTAGAGCGATAACCGATAAAAACTACGATAGTAATTCCATAACTTTCATAGTATGAGAAATTTACTCAAGATATCAAGTCAACGGCCGCAACACCCTTCGGGCATTTATCTCATCCTCACCAAATATATGTATAACAATACCAACCAGGTGAAAGAAATGCCTATAACAGTAATGAAAACGTGAAAAATACACAGGTAAAAATAATGAACAAGGCAGTACATATGTTCAACGGTAGCAGACTAGGTAGGAGGCATAGAAATATTGACAACAATTAGGAAAGAAGAATATAAATTTCACTAACTAGCACAGTAGAAGGCCTAGGTGTAGATATAACAAATAAAAGGGAAACCATGATCTTTATGAGCTAACACCTAGAAGGCATGAATAACTAACATGATAGAAAGTGTCATGACCCAAAAACCACTAGTCGTGATGGCACCTAACTCGACCCAATAGGTAAGCCAAAGACAATACAAGCCAAATGAAATTATAAGAAAATAATGAAGAATTATCTGAGCTTTTACAAATTTTCCAAGAACTGGTAGTACAAATCATGAGTTTCTAAGACTTAGAATTTACAAGAGGATACAAATAATTACACGATATGTTGAAAACTACATAAATAGATTAATAAAATCTAAAGCTACCAAGGACAAGTGGTAGCTATATCTGGAATGCACTAACATCTTCAGGGTCAGCTCCCAACATCACCAGCAGCTCCGCTCCAAAAGTTTGCACACAAGGTGCAGAAGTGCAGTATGAGTACAACTGACCCCATGTACTCAATAAGTATTTTGTCTAACCTCGTCGAAGTAGTGACGAGGCTTTTCAGTAAGAATTTGCTCACTAATAAAAGTCTGTAACGAAATCTAGCAATAAAATTGTACTACAGTGTAACAGGATAGAGTACACGAAACGAATGTACAAAACAATAATAGAGTACTAGAAGAAATCACAATTCGACAGGTTCCAATATCTCACCCAATCCTTCCTTAGAGCAAAAACTAATAAACCACAATAATCACCTCAAAACTTTCATAGTGTGAGAAATATACTCAAGACATCAAATCCAACGGCACGACAACACCCTTCGTGCATTTATCTCATCCTCACCAATTATGCATAAAACAGTACCAACCAAATGGCAGAAATGCCGATAACATAAATGCCAAAGTAGGAAATATGCCATTAGCAATAGTGAACAAGGATGTACATAAGGACATCAGTAACAGACTAGGCAGAAAGTATAGAGGTAATGACAACGATTAGGAAAAAGAAATATAACTTCAACTAACCAGCATGGTGAAGACATTAAGATAGATATGACAAATAATGAAGAGTACACATGATCTTTATAGGTTAGAAAGTAGAGACATGAATGACTAACATGGAAGAAGACCTATATATAACGACCTGACCAGTCTTTTTGCTTTCTAGAACCCCATGCTTCTAAATAAGACTATCCATACTTGCTTTTACTGGTTTATGGCTTGCGGGTATGGTTGGTTCGGGATTTGGAAAAGTTTGGGTTAGAATTGGAACACTTAGTTCCTTAAGGTTGGCCTTAAAGTCCAAGTTTGACTCCGGTCAACATTTTGAGTAAACGACATCGGAATCAGGACTGGAAGGTTCTAATAGGTTCGTATGATGATTTCGGACTTGGGCGTGTGCTCAGAACGTGTTTTGGATGACTTGGATGCGTTTTGGCGCCAAATAGCGGAATAAGATTCTTGAAGTTCTATATTGAGGTTTGGAATGTGTTTTGAGGACATCAAGATCCAAACGAAATTTCGAGATCGGGAATAGTTTTGTAATGTCATTTAAGACTTGCACACAAAATTTGGTGTCATTCGGAGTAGTGTAAGTACGTTTCGGCGTGTTGGAAGTAGATTTATAGAACTTGAAATTCATAAGTTTGACTTAATTGGTTTTAGGGTGTGATTCTTAGTTTTAATGTTGTTTCGGGCGTTCCGAAGGTTCTAACAAGACCGTCTTATGATTTAAAATTTGTTGGTACGTTTGGACGGGGCCTCGGGGGCCCCGGATGCCATTCGGACGTCGCGCGAGTCGAGTCCAAGCTCAAATGGAGCTGCTGGTGCACCAGTTCTGGTGCGACCGCACCTGCGGTGGGGCAGCCACAGGTGCGAGCTCGCAAGTGCGGGCGAAGTTGCACAGATGCTGCCTAAGAAGCGGAGCCCAGGTTCCGCATGTGCGTTCAACTGTCCACAGGTGCGGACCTAGACAACCCTCCTTCTTTTTCGTAGATGCGGACGATGGTCCGCAGAAGCAAGACCGCAGGTGCTGTGTCCACACGCCGCTGATGCGAAAATCGCTGAAGGCAGTGGCCTTCATTTAATACGGGAGTTTGTCATTTTTAACTCACTTCACTCAACACTTGGGCGATTTGGGAGCTTCAAAAGGGGAGATTTCCACCTAGCTTTGTGAGGTAAATAATTCCTACATCTTGTGAGTTTAATACATAGTTTATGGGTAGATTACAACATGTAAATTAGTGAAAATTATAGGTTTAGAGTAAAAACCTAGGGTTTTGATAAAAATAGGATTTAACCACGAAATTTGTTATGGAATCTAATAAAAATCATATATTATTGATCCTTAGGTTATGGGTAACAACTTCCCTTAAAAATTTCCGGAATCCGAGCATGTGGGCCCGGGGGTGAATTTTAGGAATCTTGCAAACTAGGTTGGTTAACCATCTAAATAGGAAATTTGTGAACTTTTGAGCATGGGTTGATTAATTTATGTAATATTTGGTTAGTTTCAAGTTGTTGGGCGACGAATTTGGAGATTCAGGTGCATTCTTGAATGGGGAAGTAGGCTTGATACGAGGTAAGTCTCCTTTCTAACCTCGTAAGAGGAAACCTTCCTCCTAGGTGAAATAATTGATCATGTGAATAATTGTGGGGCACTGGGGACTACGTACGTACTAGGTGACGTGGGTCCATGCGTAGTGACTATTCTTGCTATGTTCGGGTAGTTTAGGCTTACACCATACCTTGTGAACATTGTTAATTGATTTATTTGCGCTATTATCATTGAGTGAAAGTTTATATCAATATCTTAAGAATTTAAAGGTTTCAAGTAAGTCATTAATTTGAAAAATGAATTGAGGAGAATGTGTTATGTTTATGTGAAACTGCTTCGCAATTATATTTCGCGAGCCTGGTGATTTCTTCCACTACTCTCATGGGAGCGGGCCATTCGCCTCGGCAGGTTAATAGATGCATCTATGGTTCACGTCGTTTGACCCTTCGACAGTGCACATTTAATTTTCTGTTGAATTGGGCCTTACATCCTCGGCATATTATGCGCATGCTAATTTCTTGGTATTTTCCTGTGATTGTTAAACCGTTAAAAATGCCCTGAAGAATAAAGTAGTAATCTGTTTGATAGGAATTGACACATAAAAGTACCTGTGAAAAGATTTGTCATTTCTTGTCCTTGTTGTTATTCATCTTTGATATTCATGCTTAGCCTTATATTTAGATAAACTGTTTTGGCCTTGTAAGTGTCAAGTCGACCTCTCGTCACTACTTCTTCGATATTAGACTGGATACTTACTAGGTACATAATGTTTATGTACTCATGCTACGCTTCTGGACTTAAATGTACAGGTTCTGAGGCAGGTGGATCTGGTTATCAGCAAGGAGCACGTTCTTGACTTCACGAGATCAGAGATTCCCCGGTGAGCTACTTCTTTTGATGCAGTTCAACAACATATTGGAGCCTTTGCCTTTTGTTATTCTGTCTATATCTTCTCAGACAGTAGGATAGACGTATTCTTTTGATTTCCTTCTACTAGATGCCTGTATACTTGTGACACCAGTTCCTGGCACACACTTTGGTAGACTATTCTTTTGGAAATGTAAATATTTAAATTTAACTTCTTGATCATTGCAATTAAGTTGTCTTTGATACTTGTTATTTTCTCATGCTTGTGACAAAAACTCAAGTATTGTTAATAAAGTTTTATAAAAATTAAATGGAACTCACTAGACCAATTGTGTTGGCTTGCCTAACATCGGCGTTGGGCGCCGTCGTGACCTAGATTAGGATTTGGGTCATGGAAACATGGTATCAGAGCTCTAGGTTCACGTAGGTCTCACAAGTAACGGGCAAACCCAACAGAGTCTTGCGGATCGGTACAAAGACGTCTGTATTTATCTTGGGGAGGCTATAGGGTGTTAGGAAAACTCTCTTTATTCATATTCTGTCGTGCAGTTGATAATATATTAAGTCTCACTCTTCTATTCCTCACAGATGGTAAGGACGCACACGATTGACGTTTCGGATCCGGGAGGAGCTGCTCCCCCCATTGCTAGAGGCCGAGGTAGAGGCTGGGGGAGGGAACCGGCCCGAGGTAGGGGATAAGAGAGTCCTAGAGCTGCCCCAGTTGCACCACCAGCGCTGCCCCAATTACACCACCAGTGGATCCAGCAGAGGATCCCATCGTTGAGGAGCAGAGCAAGATGCTCGTAGCAGATCCTGCCCCGGTGGATTTCATGACAGCGCCGGGCTTTTAGGAGGTCATGGGCCGTATGATGCGGTCCATGGACACTATGACCCAGGCTGGTTTATTTCCAGTGGACTCGGCCACATTTCAGGCGGGAGGGGGAGGACAGACCCCTACTGCCCAGGCCCCTGGACATGCAGCTGCAGTTTATCAGACTCGGGGTACCCTACCCGTGGGTGGAGCCCAGCTAGTTACAGCAGTAACACCTGAGCCCCGGCCAGTTGCGGACGGAGATCCACAGAAGTTATTAGTCAGATGGACTAGACTTCATGAGGATGCTCAGAATTTTATTGGTATGTGCAGGGACAAACTGCACAACATGAGGATACTGGAGTCTCATGGGGTTGACTTCACCACTTTCCAGCTAGAGGGCAAGGCCCGCAGATGATGGCAGTCTTATGTTCTTGGCAGGCCAGCGGATTCTCTTCCCATCACCTGGGAGCATTTCACTTAGTTATTCATGGATAGGTATATCCCACCTTCTGAGAGGGAAGAGCTGCGGTACCAGTTCGAGCAGCTTGAGCAGGGTCAGATGTCAGTGACTGACTACGAGGCGAGGTTTTATGAGTTGTCTCGTCACACACTTATGATACTTCCTATTGACACAGAGAGAGTGCGGAGATTTATAGCAGGGTTGCACTCTGGTATTAGGGCCAACATGGCCCGAGAGGTGGAGATGGGGACTCCTTATCAGCTAGTAGTGGAGATCGCCCGTAGGATTGAGGGCTATCATCTGAGGGGTAGAGAGCAGGGGCAGCAGAATAAGAGAGCTCAATTTTCTGGAGATTTTAGAGGTGCTCCGATTAGGGGCAGAGGTGAGTTTGGGAGGGGCAAGCCCAGCAGGCCCCCATATTCAGCACCACCACCTCATCGAGGCGCTCTAGGGAGGCCTTATTTCAGTGCCATGCCGGAGAGTTCTTATCACCCACCAGCTATTTAGGGTTCCCCCAGCAGGTATTCTGGTTATCAGGGTTCTTCCAGCGCCTTTTTTAGTGCTATGCCAGAGAGTTCATACCGTCCCCCAGCCATTCAGGGTTCCTTCGGTGGGTATTCCGACCACCAGAGCCAGTCTTCAGGGCAACAGTCTATGATGCCGAGAGGTTGTTACGAGTGTGGGGATCCAGGTCACATGAAAAGGTTTTTCCCCAGGCTTCGGGGCAAGGTAGTGCAGTAGGGCCATCAGCCTATGATTTCAGCACCAGCAGTCCGGCCACCCAGAGGTGGAGGACATGTGGGTGGTCTTCCTATAGGTGGAGGCTAGACAGGGGGATCTCAGCCAGCTGCTATTCAGTCAGGTGGAGGCCAACCAGCCGACCCTCTAGCTAGATTCTATGCTTTTCCGGCCAGACCAGATGCATTAGCCTCAGACGCCGTTATCACTGGTATTATCTCCGTCTGCGGTATGGAGGCTTCGGTATTATTTGACCCAAGGTATACCTATTCATATGTATCATCTCTGTTTGCTCAATTCCTGGGTGTTCCTCGTGAGTCTTTGGGTACTCCTGTTTATGTGTCCACTTCTGTGGGCGATTCTGTGGTTGTGGACCAGATCTATTGGTCCTGTGTGGTCATATTTTGTGGGTTTCAGACAAGGGTGGACCTCTTGTTACGTGATATGACCGACTTTGAGGTCATCCTAGGCATGGACTGGTTATCTCCTTATCACGCCATCTTACATTGCCATGCCAAGACTGTTACATTAGCCATGCTTGAGTTGCCGAGACTGGAGTGGAGAGGTTCCTAAGTTAGTGCAGCTAGTCAGGTTATATCTTTTCTAAAGGCTCGACGTATAGTTGAGAAGGGTTGTTTGGCTTATCTCGCTTATGTGTGGGACACCACCACAGAGCCTCTGATGACTGATTCAGTGCCAGTAGTTCGGGATTTCGCTGATGTGTTTCCTTCTGACCTCCCAGGCATGCCACCAGAGCGTGATATCGATTTCTGTATTGATTTGACTCCAGGCACCCAACCTATATCCATTCCACCATGCCGTATGGATCCGAAAGAATTGAAGGAATAGCTCGAGGAATTGCTAGCTAAGGGGTTTATCAGACCGAGTGTATCGCCTTGGGGGTGCTCCAGTGTTATTTGTGAAGAAGAAGGATGGGACTATGCAGATGTGTATTGACTACTGCCAGTTGAACAAAGTTACCATCAAGAACAAGTACCTGTTGCCGCGCATCGATGATTTGTTTGACCAGTTGTAGGGTGCTAGAGTGTTTTCTAAGATCGACCTGAGATCGGGGTATCATCAGTTGGGGATTCAGGACTCAGATGTTCCGAAGACTACCTTCCGTACTAGATATGGTCATTAAGAGTTCCTGGTGATGTCCTTTGGCTTGACTAATGCCCCAACAACATTTATGGATTCGATGAACATGGTGTTTAGGCCTTATATTGATTCCTTTGTCATTGTCTTCATTGATGACATCTTGATCTACTCACGTAGCCTGGGGGAGCACGAGCAGTATTTCAGAGTGGTGCTCCAGACCTTGCGGGAACAAAAATTGTATGATGAAATCTATAAGTGTGAGTTTTGGTTAGATTCGGTAGCATTCTTGGGACTTGTGGTGTTCAGAGAGGGTATCAAGATGGATCCTAAGAAGATTGAGGCAGTTCAGAGTTGGCCACGCCCTACTTCCGCGGCCGAGATCAGGAGTTTCTTGGGATTGGTAGGTTATTATCGTCAGTTTGTAGAGGGATTTTCATCCATTGCAGCCCCTCTGACTAGGTTGAACCAGAAGGGTGCCCCGTTCCGATGGTCCGACGAGTGTGAGGCGAGCTTCCAGAAGCTTAACATATTTGACCACAACACCAGTTCTAGTGTTACCTTCCGGTTCAGAGATGTATACAGTTTATTGAGACACTTCACGTGTTGTCTTAGGATGTGTATTGATTCAGGAGGGACGAGTTATTACATATGCTTCACGTTAGTTTAAGATCCATGAGAAGAACTACCACGTGCACGATTTGGAGTTGGCAGCGATTGTTCATGCTCTTAAGATTTGGAGGTATTACTTTTATGGAGTGTCTTGTGAGGTTTATACAGACCACCACAACTTACAACACCTGTTCAAGCAACGAGACCTTAATTTGAGGCAGCGTAGGTGGCTTGAGTTACTGAAGGATTATGACATCACCATTCTTTATCATTCTGGCAACGCGAATGTGGTTGTAGACGCCTTAAGCAGGAAGACGGAGAGTATGGGTAGCTTGACATTCATTTCAGCGGAGGAGAGGCCATTAGCCCTGGACATTCAGTCCTTGGCTAACAGACTTGTGAGGCTGGACATTTTACAGCCCAGCCGAGTTATTGCATGTGTTGTTGCTCAGTATTCATTATTGGGACAAATCAAGGCTCGACAGTTTGATGATCCATACTTGGCAGTTTTCAGAGAAACGGTACTACAGGGTGGTGCCAAGGAGGTTTCTATTGGCGAGGATGGTGTTATGCGATTTCTGGGTCACCTATGTGTTCCTAATGTTGATGGGCTGAGGGAGAGGATTCTAGAGGACGCACACAGTTCACGATATTCTGTTCATCCAGGTGCTACAAAGTTGTATCGTGACCTGAGGCAGCATTACTGGTGGCGGCGGATGAAGAAATACATAGTGGAGTATGTGGCTAGATGTCTAAATTTCCAATAGGTTATGAGCACCAGAGGCTAGGAGGCCTACTCCAGCAGATGCCTATACCTGAGTGGAAATGGGAGCGCATCACTACGGACTTTGTAGTTGGGTTGCCGCGGACCTTGCGAAAGTTCGATGCGGTTTGGATTATTGCCGACAGGTTTACCAAGTCAGCACACTTTGTTCCAGTGGCCACTACTTATACTTCAGAGAGGTTGGCTCAGATCTACATTCGGGAGATAGTCCGGTTGCATGGTGTGCCTGTGTCCATCATATCGGATAGAGGTCCTCAATTCACCTTGCATTTCTGGAGACCCGTACAGAGTGAGTTGGGCACCCGTATAGAGCTTAGCACAACATTTCATCCTCAGACCGACGGGTAGTCGGAGCGGTCAGTTCAAATATTGGAGGACATGCTCAAAGCATGTGTGATTGACTTTGGAGGGCAGTTGGATCAGTTCTTTCCCTTGGCCGAGTTTTTGTACAACAACAACTATCAGTCCAGCATTGAGATGGCCCCATTTGAGGCTTTATATGGTCGGCGATGCCGTTCTCCCATCGGGTGGTTTGAGCCTGGCGAGGCTAAGCTATATGGTACTGACTTGGTAAAGGATGCCTTGGAAAAGGTAAAGTTGATTCAGGAGAGGCTTCGCACGGCACAGTCCAGACAGAAGAGTTACGACGTATCAGAAGGCACGTGATGTATCATTCATAGTCGGCGAGAAGGTTCTCTTGAAAGTCTCACCGATGAAGGGTATTATGAGGTTCGGGAAGAAGGACAAGTTGAGCCCAAGGTTATAGGCCCATTTGAGGTGTTGAGGCGAGTTGGGGAGGTTGCTTATGAGCTTGCTCTACCTCCCAGCTTATCAGGTGTTCATCCAGTTTTCCACGTATCTATGCTCCGTAGGTACCACGCCAACTTGTCTCGTGTGTTAGACTTCAGTACCATTCAGCTAGACGAGAGGTTGGGCTACGAGGAGGAACCAGTTGCTATTATTGATAGGTAGGAGAGCAAGTTGAAGTCTAAGAGGGTTTCCGCCGTGAAGGTCCAGTGGAGGGGCCAACCAGCTGAGGAGGCGACTTGGGAGTCCTAGGAGGACATGCGGAGCAAATATCCACACTTGTTCATCACTCCAGGTATGAGTCTAGACCAGTTCGAGGACGAACGTTTGTTTAAGAGGTGGAGACTGTAATGACCCGACCGATCATTTTTCTTTCTAGAACCCCGTGCTCTTAAATAAGACTAACCGTATTTTCTTTTACTAGTTTATGACTAGCGGGGATGGTTGGTTCCGGATTTGGAAAATTTTTGGTTGGAATTGGAACACTTAGTGCCTTAAGGTTGACCTTAAAGGCCAAGTTTGACTCCGGTCAAAATTTTGAGTAAACGACGTCGAAAATTGTATTTGAAGGTTCCAATAGGTTCGTATGATGATTTTGGACTTGGGCGTGTGTTCGGAATGGGTTTTGGATGATCTGGGTGCGTTTCAGCACCAAATAGAGGAATAAGATTCTTGAAGTTCTATAATTGAGGTTTGGAACGTGTTTTGAGGATATCGAGGTCCAAACGGAATTTTGAGACCGGGAATAGTTTCGTAATGTCATTTAAGACTTGCACGCAAAATTTGGTGTCATTCAGAGTAGTGTAAGTACGTTTTGGCGTGTTGGAAGTAGTTTAAGAACTTGAAATTCATAAGTTTGACTTTATTGGTTTTAGGGTGTGATTCTTAGTTTTAGTGTTGTTTCGAGCGTTCTGAAGGTTTGAGTGAGACCGTCTTATGATTTAAAACTTGTTGGTATGTTTGGACGGGGCCTCGGGGGCCCCGGATGCCATTCGCACGTCGCGAGAGTTGAGTCCAAGCTCAAATGGAGCTGCTGGTGCACCAGTTCTGGTGCGACCACACCTACAGTTGGGCAGGCGAAGTTGCGCAGATGCGGCCCAAGAAGCGGATCCCAGGTTCCGTAGATGCGGTCCCTTTTTCACAGATGCGGGACCGCAGGTGCGTTCACGCGCCGTAGATGTGAAAATCGCTGAAGGTAGTGACCTTCATTTAATACGGGAGTTTGTCATTTTTGACTCACTTCACTCAACACTTGGGCGATTTGGGAGCTTCAAAAGGGGAGATTTCCACCTAGCTTTGTGAGGTAAGTAATTCCTACATTATGTGAGTTTAATACATAGTTTATAGGTAGATTACAACATGTAAATTAGTGAAAATTATAGGTTTAGAGTAAAAACCTAGAGTTTTGATAAAAATAGGATTTAACCACGAAATTTGTTATGGAATCTAGTAAAAATCATTTATTATTGATCCTTAGGTTATGGGTAACAACTTCCCTTAAAAATTTCCGGAATCCGAGCATGTGGGCCCGAGGGTGAATTTTAGGAATCTTGCAAACTAGGTTGGGTAACCATCTAAATAGGAAATTTGTGAACTTTTGAGCATGTATTGATTAATTTATGTAATGTTTGTTAGTTTCGAGTTGTTGGGCGATGAATTTGGAGATTCAGGTGCATTCTTGAATCGGGAAGTAGGCTTGATACGAGGTAAGTCTCCTTTCTAACCTCGTAAGAGGGAACCTTCCCCCTAGGTGAAATAATTGATCATGTGAATAATTGTGGGGGACTACTTACGTACTAGGTGACGAGGGTCCGTGCGTAGTGACTATTCTTGCTATATCCGGGTAGTTTAGGCTTACACCATGCCTTGTGAACATTGTTAATTGATTTATATGCGCTATCATCATTGACTGAAAGTTTATATCAATATCTTAGAATTTAAAGGTTTCAAGTGAGTCACTAATTTGAAAAATGAATTGAGGAGAATGTGTTATGTTTATGTGAGACCGCTTCGCAATTATATTCCGCGAGCGGGGTGATATCTTCCATTACTCTCATGGGAGTGGGTCGTTTGCCTCGACAGGTTAGTTGATGCATCTATGGTTCACGCCGTACGACCCTTTTGGCAGTGCACATTTACTTTTCTGTTGGATCGGGCCGTACGTCCTCGGCATATTATGCACATGCTAATTGCTTGGTATTTTCCTGTACCGTTAAAAATGCCCTGAAGAATAAAGTAGTAATCTGTTTGATACGAATTGACACATAAAAGTACATATGAAAAGATTTGTCATTTCTTGTCCTTATTGTTATTCATCTTTGATATTCATGCTTAGCCTTACATTTAGATAAATTGTTTTGGCCTAGTAAGTGTCAAGTCGACCTCTCGTCACTACTTCTTCGAGATTAGACTGGATACTTACTGGGTACATAATGTTTATGTACTCATGCTATGCTTCTGTACTTAAATGTACAAGTTCTGAGGCAGGTGCATCTAGTAATTAGCTCGGAGCACGTTCTTGACTTCACGAGATCAGAGATTCCCCAGTGAGCTGCTTCTCTTGATGCCGTTCAGCAGCACGTTGGAGTCTTTCCCTTTTGTTATTCTGTCTATATCCTCTCAGACAGTAGGATAGACGTATTCTTTTGATTTCCTTCTACTAGATGCCTGTATACTTGTGACACCAATTCCTGGAACACACTTTGGTAGACTATTCTTTTGGAAATGTAACTATTTAAATTTAACTTCTTGATCATTGCAATTAACTTGCCTTTGATACTTGTTATTTTCTCATGCTTGTGACAAAAACTCAAGTATTGTTAATAAAGTTTTATAAAAATTAAATGGAACTTATAGAGCAATTGTGTTGGGTTGCCTAACATCGGCGTTGAGCGCCATCGCGACCTAGATTAGGATTTGGGCCGTGACACTATTCTTAAATGCCACAAATAGATATGACATGGATGCAATCATAACAGTAGGTAGTAGGCATGATATTTTCAAGTTAAGCAAGTAGGAGGCATGGGTAACATGACAACAATTGAGATAGAGGATAAAGATAGAACAATGACAACAAATCACATAAGAACCGTAAACACGACAATAACAACTCAAGGTAAAGACATGAAGATATCTGCAAGAAAATGATATCATAACATAATGCATGCCCCTCGTCCTCACTTGCACGGAAACACCCTTCATCCCATGAACTCGCAATAACATGAAAGCATAATAATATAAATGCAATGGCACGATATCACCCTTCGTGCTTTTACTCACAAATGATATGGCACGACATCAACCTTCGTGCTTTTACTCTCAATAATATGGCACGACATCACCCTTCGTGCTTTTACTCTCAATAATATGGAACGATATCACCCTTCGTGCTTTACACTCTCCTCACATGATAATGTATATGCAATGGCGCGACATCACCCTTCGTGCTTTACACTCTCCCTTACCAGGAATATGTATATCAGTGACAAACAAGGCATGAAGCATAAATAACGTCAAAGAAAGTGTTTAAACGAATAGTCCAAATGAATCCCAATCACAACTTTCCAAGCCAACAATGGTGCAATAAACCCGCAAGAATCTTACTATTCAAGTATTTCCACAAATCTCACGAATGATTTACTGTCGCGCCCTTTTTTCTCGCGAAATCGGGTTTCGATCTGTGACAACTCTTTTAAATGGGTATTAAAAGAGGAGAGTCGCCACCTAATAATTTTTAAGGTGCATTAGGGAACCTTTTTGCAAATGACTCTGGTTTAATTGGTCTACATCACCAAAGATCGGGTAAGGGCTCAAGTTACCTTAGGGAGAAGGTGTTAGGCACTCCTCAAGGTCCATAACTGTGGGTCCCGACCGAACTTTAAATTATATGGATTAGTCTATGCGATCAAATAAAAAAGGAGAGCACAAAATTTAAGAATTCTATTATAAAAGATTTTGAACAGAGGGGTACAACTATTTTTGATTCTAATAGAAAATAAAGAAAATATGGGGGAGGAGGGGTCACAACCCAAACCTAACCTGGTCGTGATGGCGCCTGTCATGATACAAGGCAAGCCTATTCCCCAAAATACTACCAATTAACTTATGAGAGTTAAGCAAAAATATTCCATATTAGAAGTTTCCATATAAGTCAAACAAAATTTCGAATTTGAAAATAAATAACAATGCGGAAAAACGAGCCCCAAACATCGGGGTGTCACTAAGTCATGAGTGTCTACATCCATAAACTAATATAAGAACTGTCTGACTGTCAATACAGCCCAAAAAGAGGAATATAAGGTAAAAGGAGTAACAAGGTCCTGCGGACGCTAGCAGCTACCTTGCAGTCTCCAAAGATAGCCGGCCTGAACTCAACGATCGTCGCGGTCTAACTCACCTAGATCTACACATAAAGTGCAGGGTGTAGTATGAGTACAACCGACTTAGAAGTAACAGAAATAACTAAGGAACTGAGTAGTAGTGACGAGCTAAGAAGAACAATTCAACTAATACTTTTCACAATTAAGAATAAACATGAGTAAACAGATAAATTTCATAAATCAATAAATACTACAAGGAAATTAGCAAATAAATGCAGTAACAACAACAATAAATGAAACCTCACAGCAATGTCACTCATTCACTCAGCCCTCAATGCACACTCTCAATAGGTACCTGCACTCACTGGGAGTGTTCAGACTCCGGAGGGGCTCCCACAGCCCAAGCGCTAATCTACATGGATCACTCACGTGTTGCACGGACAACTCATGTGCTATCATATCATATCTGGATCCGCACGGAGAACTCATGTGCTAAAGTACAATCTGGATCCGCACAGACAACTCACGTGCTATAGTACAATGACTCACAACAGGCCCTCGGCCTCACTCAATCATGTACCTCTCTAGTCTCACAATTTTCAACAAATAAGAGAAAGCAGTCCAAATCAAGTATTACAGTGTATTAGAAAGATAATAGGGACTGAGGTAAACATGTACAAGAACATCTATGACTGAGTTCAACTAATGTGAGCATGAATAACGCCTAAGCATGATCTCTAACATGAAGGCAGTCAAGTTTAACAAACATGTAAGCACATAAACACATATAATGGCTATTAGGCCTCACAGTCTCATGGGACGGGCCAAGTCTCAATCCCTCGCGGGTACACCCACACGCCCATCACCTAACGTGGGTATCACCTCCAAACAGTCACATGATATCAATTCCCGGGTTTATACCCTCAAAGCCAGAGTTAAAATTGTTACTTACCTTAACAGCGTAGAATCCTACTCCGGGATGCCTTCGCCCCTCGAATCGGTCTCCAAAAGCTCTGAATCTATCCAAAATCAGTATATTATCATCAATATACGCTAAAGGAATGAATCCCACATGAAAATTATTAAATTAGACCAAAAAAACCGAATTTGGTCAAATCCGGTCCCCGAGCCCCATCTCAAAATCCGATAAAATTTACAAAACTAGTAAATCCATTCACTCATGAGTCCAACCATACCAAATTTATCTAAATCCGACTTCGAGTTGACATTCAACCCTCAAAAATCCATGTTATGAAGTTTCTACAATTTTTCCCAAATTTTCATCCCAATTCACTAATCGAATGATGAATTCAATGATATATTCGTGTATATTCACCAATTCTGAGTTAGAATCACTTACCCCGATGAATTTCTTGAAAAACCCTCGAAAAATCGCCAAATCCCGAGCTCTCTAGGTCAAAATATGAAATAAAACCCTGTACCTCGTATTTATAGTGCACCTCCCGGATCCTTATTTCATTGACCGCCAAATACTACCACCACTGCGTTTGTCGCTCCGCGGTCCGTGAAATTCCCACCGCGGCCGCGAAAGCCTCTAACTCCTGCGGTCGTGATAGAATCCTCCACTGTCCATGCCTACCTTCACCGCTAACCACAGAATACTGCCGCCCCCACGAATTCCATCTGCTGACTGTAAAATTCCAGTGCGGTCCGCACTTTGAACTTCAGAGACCAACATCAGCAACACCAGCAGCTGTTTTCAACAGCTAAACTTATCCGTTGACCATCCGAAACACACCCGAGGCCCTCGGGACCACAACCAACCATACCAAATCATCCTATAACATAATTCAAACTTATCCAAACCTACGAATCACTCCAAATAACACCAAAATAATACCAAAACACCACATTACCTCGGATTCAAGCCTAAGGATTCCTAAATTTCCAATTTCTCCAATTCAAGCCTAATTCTACCACGGACCTCCAAATTACATTCCGAACACTACTCCAGACTCGAAATTACCAACTCGATACAACACAACACAGCTGAACCACACATAAATAAGCAAAAATGGGGGAAACAGGGCTATAACTCTCAGAATTACGGGGGG
>ML407882.1:19873-55598 GCA_005239525.1 Nicotiana knightiana | reverse complement strand
GTTTTTTAGCCTAAAGGATCACACCGTGCAACATAAATAATATTTCGCAACTCCCTCGAGATGGGGTGTTACTCATATTATTCACCGGGCACATACTAGCATCTCCAGTTATCCGATTACTATATTAAAGTTGTTTACCTAAAAGCGCTCAAATTCAATTTTAAGCCGTGCCCCACAGGTGCATACCTATGGTCCAGGAGGTTTTGGATCTCTATTTTGATGGTTCTAAACCTTATCTAGGCTACTCAAAATGTAAAAATCTAGGAGACATTCAAAACAAGCAGGACTTTATGTAAGTACAAATAAAGGCTCATATTGTTGGTACATGGAAACCGGAGCTTTGCGGATACTAGATAGTGTGTAACGACCCGGTCGGTCTCTTTGAGAGTTAGAGCCTCGATCCCGTAATAACTTATTTCCCCAAATTTGTTTATGCTATTGTGACTTGCCGGAGTGATTAGTTATATAATTCAGAGAGTTTTGGGACACTTAGTCCCTAGTTGTGAGATTAAGCCGTAGAATTTGGACCGTAGTCGGAACCATGTGAGGACGGACCAAGAATGGAATTCTGTCAATTCCGTTAGCTCCGTTGAGTGATTTTGGGGTTAGGAGCACGTCCAGAATGTGTTTTGGAGGTTTGTAGTAGATTTAAGCATGAATTGGCGAAAGTTAGATTTTCGGCGATTTCGGCCAATGGGGGAAATTTTGATATTGAGCTCAAAATGGAATTCCGGAAGTGGATGTAAATTTGTGGTGTCATTTGTGACATGTGTGCCAAATTTGAGGTCATTCGGACTAGATTTGACGTGTTTCGGCATCGTTTGTAGACTGTGGAAAAATGCTAAGTTCATAGGCTTGAATCCATGTTTAATTCTTGTTTTTGGTGTTATTCGATGTGGTTTGAAGGCTCAACAAAGTTCAAATGATGTTATAGGACTGGTTGGTAGGTTTGGTTGAGGTCCCGGGGGCCTCGGGTGTGTTTCTGATGCTTAACGGGAATAAACTTGGACTTAGGAAAAATCTGGTGTGCTGGTTCTGGTGTTTCGCACCTGCGAGGGGGAGTCCGCAGGTGCGCTGGGGATGATCGCAAATGCGAAATGGGCAAGGTTGGATGGGCTCGCAGATGTGGCTGGGTGTCCGCAAGTGCAGAACCGCAGATGCGGACCCAGCTCGTTTAAGTATTTTTCGCACCTGCGATGTATTTTCCACAGGTACAGGACCGTAGGTGCGGCCCCATGAACCACAGATGCAGAAATCACCGGGCAGATATAGGGAATTCGAGTGTTTGCAATTTCATTACACTAAAATCGATTTGGAGCTAGGTGGGAGACAATTTCTCGATATATTTTGAAGGAAAATCATTGGGTAACGAATTCTAACTCTACTTTGATCATAACACTATAATCTATTGTTGTTTTCTTCTTCTAATTAAGGAATTTTAGGGTAACGGTTTGGAAATGGGGGAAAAGTTCCCCAATTGAAAATACGAGATTTGAGTGAGATTTTGACGTCGGATTTTGATGATTTTTTTTCGAGTGTTCTAGTGAGTGAACGGGTGTTCAAAATTTGTAAATTTTACCCAATTCTGAGGCGTGGGCCCGGGGGACTTTTTGGGGCGATTTTCCTAATTTCGCGTTTTAGCTTCAAATTGTTTAGTTGAACTAGTTGCTTGTAGTTATATCTATATTATGCAATTTATTTGAACAGTTTCGGGCCGTTTGGAGTTGGATACCCGTGGAAAGAACGTAGTCTCAAGTTGATTTGAGCAGTTGAGGTAAGTGGCTTGCCTAACCTTGTGTTGGGGACTTCCCCCTTAGGGTATTTGATACTATTTGTTGTGTGGGCGCTGTGTACGTGAGGTGACGAGTACGTACACGGGCCATTATTGCAATAATCCCATTTTTCCCTTCCTAAAACATAAATTGTTTTTCTTCTATGAAATTGCATTAATATGTTGAATTGTTTAGCTTAGATTAGAAAATCATGCTTACATGTTAAATTGCCTATTTGATCTTCTGTGCGCCATGCTTAGTTAAGTCCTTATTCTCCTTATCTGTGATTTGTATAAACTATTTAATTCAATGTTATACTTGTCATTTCATCCTGCATTGAATATTTAAATGGGACTAGGGACGTATTCCAGGAGATCCCCCTTTACTGCATATTTAAATTGGGACTACAAACGTATTCCGGGAGATCCCCCTGTAATGCATATTTAAATTGGGATTACGGATGTATTCCAGGATACCCCCCTGTACTGTATATTTAAATTGGGACTACAAATGTATTCCGGGAAATCCCCCTGTACTGCATATTTAAATTGGGACGACGGACGTATTCCAAGAGATCCCCCATCACTGCATATTTATTTTGGGACTGCGGACGTATTCCGAGAGACCCCCCTGTACTGCATAATCATCTGGAACTACGGGACGGTATCCTGGGAGATTTCACCTTGTGTTTACCTTGTTCTGAGCCGAGGGCCCCCTTGACTGCTAAGTTTTCAAACATTTTCTTTAATTGTTACTGTAGAATTTACTTATCTCTTGTACTATTTTAAATTGATTATATTTACTCCAGTAGGGCCTTAACCTGACCTCGTCACTACTTGACCGGGGTTAGGCTTGGCACTTACTGGGTACCAATGTGGTGTACTCATGCCCTTTCCTGCACATGTTTTTTGTGTGCAGATCCAGGTACGAGCTATCAGCCTCAAGGATAGTATTTGCTGCTGATTCTAGGAGACTACAAGGTATTTCTGCCGCATCCGCAAAATTCTCAAAGTCCCCTTCTACTCCATCCTCTAGAGTCTTTTTCTTATGTATTTCTAGACTTGTTTAGAGCTACAGTAGTTATTAGAATCTTGTGACTTTGTGACATTCCGGATCTTTGGGAGTATATTTTTGTATATGTCGAGCGACACCATTTTGCTATTTAGATTATGCCCTTATTTCCTTTATTTATTGCGTTTTTCTTAACGTTTTCCCCCAAATATCAGGCATACCTAGTCTTAGAGACTAGGTGCTGTCACGATACCTTTCGGAGGGTAAATTGGGTCGTGACAAGTTGGTATCAGAGCACTAGGTTCATAGGAGTCGCGAGTCACAAGCCGGTTTATTAGAGTCTCGTGGATCGGTGCAGAGACGTCCGTGCTTATCTTCGAGGGGCTATGTAACTGTTAAGAACAATCATATTTCTTTAATTTCCTTGTTGTGAGAGTTATTGACATCAAAATTCTAAAATTCTATTCAATTCTTTTCCACAGACGGTGAGGACCCGTACTGGGGTGACCGACGATTAGGAACCCGAGCCCCCTGCCAGAGCCGCCAGGGGTCAGGGTCGCTGTAAAGGACGACCACGTGGTGCAGTCCGAGCAACTGCGAGAGCTGCGACAGAGGAGCCCCCAGCAGCTCCAGCTGGAGGGCCGACACCAGAGATCCTTGTTGCAGCTCCAGCCTTCCAGGAGACTTTAGCTCAGTTCATGAGCATGTTCAACACTCTAGCTCAGGCTGGACTGCTTCCGATAGCTCCCGCCACAACTCGGGACAGGGGAGGGGCACAAACTCCTGCAACCCACACTTATGAGCAGAGGGTCCAGGTTGATCAGGCCCCAGAGTATACTATGCCCCCAGTGGCTCCGGTTCTGCATGAGACCAGGGTAGCTGCTTCTGAGGCAGAGCAACTCAGACTTGAGAGGTACAAGAAGTACCACCCACCTACTTTCAGTAGGCTAGCTTCAGATGACGCTCTAGGTTTTCTTGAGGAGTGGCATCATATTCTCCGCACTATGGGCATTGTGGAGATAAATGGGGTTTCTTTTACCACTTTCCAGCTGAAGGGAGTGGCATATCAGTGGTGGCATTCCTATGAGCTAAGTAGTCCAGACGAGGCAGCCTCACTCACTTGGACTCAGTTTTCAGAGATGTTTCTACGAGAGTATGTCCCTCAGAGTCTCAGGGATGCTTGGCGCGCAGAGTTTGAGAAGCTGCGCCAGGGTGCTATGACTGTGTCATAGTACACAGTCCATTTCAGTGAGTTAGCTCGTCATGCACCGGCTTTGGTTGCCACAGTCAGATAGAGGGTTCGTCGCTTTATCGAGGGACTCCCCCTCAGTATTCGAACCAGTATGTCCAGAGAGTTAGAGATGGATATCACTTATCAGCAGGGAGTGAGTATTTCCAGGAGGGTGGAGGGCATGTTTGCCCGGGACAGAGAGGAGAGAGAGGCCAAGAGGTCTCAAGAGACTGGTCATTATTCAGGAGCTCGTGCACGAGCATCACACTATGGTAGGGGTTTTGTGAGTCACCCCATTCATTCAGCTCTTCCAGCAGCCAACGGTGTCCCAGCTCCTCCTAGACCTCAGGAGCCCTATTATGCACCGCTAGTATCCAGTATGCCTCCAGCTCGAGATGCTATTACCGGCAAGTCCAACAAGCCAGGTTCGAGTTAGTCTCAGCCTCCGCATCCTCCGAGGGGTTGTTTTGAGTGTGCTGACACTCGTCACATGATTAGAGATTGCCCCAGAGCCAGGAGGGGTGCACCTCCATAGACTTATCAGCCTCCACGTTCTCTACTGGGTCCTCCGACCATTCTTGCAGCCCCATCTGCCACTCCACCTCCTCAGGAAGCTCGAGGTGGATGTCAGGGAAGTCGAGGTTGCCCTAGAGGGGGAGGCCAAGCCAGGTACTATGCCCTTCCAGCCCGTTCCGAGGCCGTTGCTTCAGATTCAGTCATCACATGTATCATCCCTGTCTGTCATAGGATGCATCAATATTATTTGACCCAGACTCTACATATTCATATGTGTCCTCTTATTTTGTTCCACATTTGGGGATATCTCGAGATTCTTTGAGTTCCCCTATTTATGTATCTACTCCTGTGGGAGACTCTTTAGTTGTGGACCGCGTATATCGCTCGTGTTTGATTACTCTTAGTGGTTTTGTGACCAGGGCTGATTTGTTATTACTCAGTATTGTAGATTTCAATGTTGTCTTGGTCATGGACTGGTTGTCGCCCCATTTTGCTATTCTTGATTGTCATGCTAAGACTGTGACGCTGTCCATGCCAGGCTTGCCGAGATTAGAGTGGAGAGATACCTTGGAGTATACTCCCCGCAGGGTCATTTCATTCCTTAAGGTCAACATATGGTTGAGAAGGGGTGTGATGCGTATTTGGCCTATGTGAGAGATGTCAGTGTTGATACCACTACAGTTGAGTCAGTCCAAAAAGTGAGGGACTTCCCTGATGTATTTCCAGCTGATCTTCCAGGTATGCCGCCCGATAGAGATATTGATTTCGACATCGATTTGTTGTCGGGCACTCAGCCCATTTCTATTCCTCCTTACTGTATGGCTCCTCCTGAGTTGAAGGAGCAGTTGCAGGAGTTGCTTGATAAGGGTATCATCAGGCCCAGTGTATCACCTTGGGGTGCTCCGGTCTTATTTGTGAAGAAAAAGGATGGTTCTATGCGTATGTGTATTGATTATCGGCAGTTGAACAAGGTTACAGTGAAGAATAGGTATCCTTTGCCTCGCATCGATGATTTATTTGATCAGTTACAGGGGGCCAGGGTATTTTGCAAGATTGACTTGTGTTCTGGCTATCATCAATTGAAGATTCGGGAGCTGGACATCCCGAAGACTGCTTTCAGGACCAGATATGGTCACTATGAGTTTCTTGTCATGTCATTTTGGTTGACCAATGCCCCAACAACCTTTATGCATTTGATGCACAGCGTGTTCCGGCCTTATCTTGATTCTTTCATCATTGTGTTTATTGACGACATCCTGGTATATTCCCGATCTCGGGAAGATCATAAGCAACACTTGAGGATCGTGCTTCAGACTTTGAGGGAGAAGAAGTTGTATGCAAAATTTTCTAAGTGTGAGTTCTGGTTTGATTCAGTGGCATTCTTGGGCCACGTAGTGTCTTTTGATGGGATCAAGGTGTATCCGAAGAAGGTGGAGGTGGTGCAGATTTGCCCTAGACCTTCATCAGCTACGAAGATTCGCAATTTTCTTGGGTTGGTAGGGTACTATTGTCGTTTTGTGGAGGGATTTTTATCTCTTGCAGCACCTATGACCATGCTGACCCAAAAGGGTGATCCGTTCAGGTGGACCGAGGAGTGTGAGGAGATCTTTTAGAAGCTCAAGACAACTTTGACTACAGCCCCAGTATTAGTATTGCCTACAGGTTCAGGGTCCTACACTATCTATTGTGATTCCTCGAGGATTGGCCTTGGAGCGGTATTGATGCAGGATGGTAGGGTGATTGCCTACGCGTCCAGATAGTTGAAGGTGCATGAGAAGAATTATCCAGTTCATGATCTCGAGTTAGCAGCTATTGTTCACGCCCTGAAAATCTGGCGTCATTATTTGTACGGTGTTCCTTGTGAGATTTACACTGATCACCAAAGTTTGCAGCACTTGTTCAGTCAGAAGGACCTTAATCTACGTCAGTAGAGGTGGTTGGAGCTACTGAAAGACTATGATATCACTATATTATACCACCCGGGGAAGGCCAATGTAGTGGCCAGCGCCTTGAGTCGCGGGGCAGAGAGTTTGGGGAGTTTAGCATACCTTCCGGTCTGAGAGTCCCTTAGCCTTGGATGTTCATACCTTATCCAGTCAGTTCGTGAGATTGGATATTTCAGAGCCTACCCGGGTATTAGCTTGTGTGGTTGCTTGGTCTTCTCTTTATGACCGCATCAGAGAGCGTCAATATGATGACCCCCACCTTTTGGTTCTTCAGGACAGGGTTTGGCGAGGTGATGATAGAGATGTGACTATAGATGATGATGGCGTGATGAGGATGCAGATCCGGATCTGTGTGCCCAATGTAGATGGGCTTCGGCAGATGATTTTTGAGGAGGCCCATAGCTCGCGGTACTCCATTTATCTGGGTGTCGCAAAGATGTACCAGGATTTGAGACAGAACTATTGGTGGAGAAGGATATAGTGGGGTTTTTGGCCAAGTGTATCAACTGTCAGCAGGTCAAATATGAGCACTAGAGGCCTGGTGGTTTACTTCAGAGGTTAGAGATCCCTGAGTGGAAGTGGGAGCGAATCACCATGGAATTTGTAGTTGGACTTCCACAGACTTTGAGAAAGTTCGATGCTATTTGGGTGATCATGGATCGGCTGACCAAGTCAGCTCATTTCATTCCGATTTTGACGACTTATTCTTCAGAGGGATTGGCTGAGAATTATATCATAGAGATCATCCGCCTTCACAGTATTCCAGAGTCTATCACTTCAGACAGAGGTACTCAGTTCACATCACGGTTCTGGAGAGCCGTATAGCAGGAGTTGGGTACTAGGGTGAAGCTGAGCACAACCTTTCACCCTCAGACGGACAGGCAGTCCGAGCTCACCATTCAGATTCTTGAGGATATGCTCCGCGCCTATGTGATGGAGTTCGGAGGGTCATGGGACCATTTCTTTCCACTTGCAAAGTTTGCCTACAACAACAATTTCTAGTCCAACATTCAAATGGCACCGTATGAGGCTTTGTACGGTAGGCGGTGCCGGTCCCCAATGGGTTGGTTGGAGCAGAGCAAGGCCCAATTATTGGGTATGATTTGGTCCAGGATGCCCTGATAAGGTGAGGGTGATTCAAGAGAGACTTCGCACATCCTGGTCCAGACAAAATAGTTATAAGGGCTGGAAGGTTCGAGATTTGGCATTTAGGGTTGGAGAGCGGGTCTTGCTTCGGGTATCGCCTATGAAGGGTGTCATAAGATTCGGGAAAAGGGCAAGCCGAGCCCGAGGTTCATTGGCCCATTCGAGATGCGGCGCGTTGGGGAGGTTGCTTATGAGCTTGACTTGACTCCCAACCTAGCAGGAGTTCATCCGGTGTTCCACGTTTCTATGCTCCGAAAGTATTACAGTGATCTGGCTCACATATTGGATTTTAGCTCAGTCCAGTTGTACAAGGATCTATCCTATGTTGAGGAGCCAGTAGCTATTTTGGATAGACAGATCAAGAATCTCAGGTCAAAGATATTTCTTCAGTAAAGTTCCAGTGGATGGGTCAACCGATCGAGGAGGCGACATGGGAGACCGAGCAGGATATGCGCAACTAGTACCCTCATATTTTCACAGCTTCAAGAATGTCTTTATACTCGTTCGAGGACGAACGATTATATTAAGAGCGGGAGAATGTAGAGACTCGGTCGGTCTTTTTGAGAGTTAGATCCCCAATCCCCTAATAAATGCTTTCCCCACGTTTGTTTCTGCTATTGGGACTTGCCAGAGTGATAAGTTATGGAATTCAGAGAGTTTTGGGACACTTAGTCCCTAGTTATGAGATAAAGCTGTAGAATTTGGACCGTAGTCAGAACTATGTGAGGAAGGACCTGGAATGGAATTCTGTCGACTCCGTTAGCTCCGTTGAGTGATTTTGGGGTTAGGAGCGCGTCCGGAATGTGTTTTGGAGGTTTGTAGTAGATTTAAGCTTGGATTTGCGAAATTTAGATTTTCGGCGATTTCGGCCGATGGGGGAAATTTTGATATTGAGATCGGAATGGAATTCCGGAAGTGGATGTAAGTTCGTAATGTCATTTGTGACCTGTGTGCCAAATTTGAGGTCATTCAGACTAGGTTTGACGTGTTTCGACATCGTTTGTAGATTGTGGAAAAATGCTAAGTTCTTAGGCTTGAATCCATGTTTAATTATTGTTTTTGGTGTTATTCGATGTGGTTTGAAGGATCTACTAAGTTCGAATGATGTTATAGGACTGGTTGGTAGGTTTGGTTGAGGTCCCGAAGGCCTCAGGTGTGTTTCGGATGCTGAACGGGAAGAAGCTTAGACTTAGGCAAAATCAGGTGTGCTAGTTCTTGTGTTTCGCACCTGCTGAGGGGAGTCCCCATGTGCGCTAGGGATGATCGCAGATGCAAAAATGGGCAAGGTTGGCTGGGCTCGCAGATGAAGCTGGGTGTCCGCAGGTGCGGATCCACAGATGTGGCCCAGGGGTCGCAGATGCGGACCCAACCCGTTTAAGTGATTTTTTGCACCTGCGATGTATTTTCCGTAGGTGCAGGACCGCAGGTGCGGCCCCATGAACAACAGATGCGGAAATCGCTGGGCAGATATAGGGAATTCGAGGGTTTGCAATTTCATAACACTTAAATCGATTTGGAGCTCGGTGGGAGACGATTTCTCGAGGGATTTTGAAGGAAAATCACTAGGTAACTAATTCTAACTCTACTTTGATCATAATACTATAATCTATTGTTGTTTTCCTCTTTTAATTAAGGAATTTGAGGGTAAGAGTTTGGAAATGGGGGAAAAATTTCCCCAATTGAAAATCCGATATTTGAGTGAGATTTTGATAATTTTTGTTCGAGTGTTCTCGTGAGTGAACGGGAGTTCAAAATTTGTAAATTTTACCTGATTTCGAGGCGTGGGCCCGAGGGACTTTTTGGGGTAATTTTCCTAATTTCGCGTTTTAGCTTAGAATTGATTAGTTGAACTAGTTTCTTGTAGTTATATTTACATTATGCCATTTATTTGAATAGATTCAGGCCGTTCGGAGTTGGATACCCGTGGCAAGAACGTGGTTTCAAGTTGATTTGAGCAGTTGAGGTAAGTGGCTTGCCTAACCTTGTGTTGGGGACTTCCCCCTTAGGGTATTTGATACTATTTGTTGTGTGGGCGTCGTATACGTGAGGTGACGAGTATGTACACGGGCCGTTATTGCAAAAATCCCATTTTCCCTTCCTAAAACATAAATTGTTTTTCTTCTATGAAATTGCACTAATATGTTAAATTGTTTAGCTTAGATTAGAAAAACATGCTTACGTGTTTAATTGCCTATTTGATATTCTGTGCGCCATGCTTAGTTAAGTCCTTATTCTCCTTATCTGTGATTTGTATAAACTGTTTAATTCGATGTTATACTTGTCATTTCAACCTGCATTACATATTTAAATTGGGACTATAGACGTATTCCGGGAGATCCCCCTGTACTGCATATTTAAATTGGGACTACAGACGTATTACGGGAGATCCCCCTGTACTGCATATTTAAATTGGGACTACAGACGTATTCCGGGAGATCCTCCTGTACTTTTAAATTGGGACTACGGACGTATTCCAGGAGATCCCCCAGCACTGCATATTTATTTTGGGACTACGGACGTATTCCGAGAGATCCCCAGATCCCCATGTACTGCATAATCATCTGGAACTACGGGACAATATCCCGGTAGATTTCATCTAGTGTTTACCTTGTTCTGAGCCGAGGGCTCCTTTGACTGCTAAGTTTTTGAACATATTCTTTAACTGTTACTGTAAAATTTACTTATCTCTTGTACTAATTTAAATTGATTATATTTATTCCAGTAGGGCCTTAACCTGACCTCGTCTCTACTTGACCGGGGTTAGGCTTGGCACTTACTGGGTACCAATGTGGTGTACTCATGCCCTTTCCTGCACATGTTTTTCGTGTGCAGATCCAGGTACGAGCTATCAGCCTGGAGGATAGTATTTGCTGCTGATTCTAGGAGACTACAAGGTATTTCTGCCGCATCCGCAGAATCCTCAGAGTCTCCTTCTACTCCGTCGTCTAGAGTATTTTTCTTATGTATTTCCAAACTTGTTTACAGCTACAATAGTTATTAGAAGCTTGTGACTTTGTGACATTCCGGGTCTTTGGGAGTATATGTTTGTATATGCCGAGTGGCACCATTTTGCTATTTAGATTATGCCCTTATTTCCTTTATTTATTGTATTTTTTCTTAAGGTTTTCCCCTAATATTAGGCTTACCTAGTCTTAGAGACTAGGTGCCATCATGATACCTTTCGGAGGGTAAATTGGGTCGTGGCATAGTGTTGGCCTGTTTCTGACACTAAAACTGCTCCAATACCCACTCCTTCGAGGTTTGTGGCTCCATCGAAGATCATTCTCTAACCATCATAGGCTTCGGTGATTTCTTCTCCTACGAATGATACCTCTTCATCGGGAAAATATGTTTTCAATGGTTCGTACTCTCCATCTACAGGGTTTTCTGCCAGATGATCCACCAATGCTTGCCCTTTGACAGCCTTCTGAGTTACATAGATGATGTTGAACTCACTTAGTAGCATCTTCCATTTTGCTAACTTCCCCGTGGGCATGGGTTTCTGGAAGATGTATTTTAACAGATCCATCCTTGATATGAGATATGTGGTGTAGGCACAGAAGTAGTGCCTCAACTTTTGAGCTATCTATGTCAAAGCGCGGCAGGTGCATTCCAACAAAGAATACTGTGGTTCGTAGGGTGTGAACTTCTTACTCAGATAGTATATGGCTTGTTCCTTTCTTTTCGTCTCATCGTGTTGTCCCAAGACACAACCAAAAGCCCCATCTGGTACAGATAAATAGAGTAGCATAGGTTTCCTAGGTTCCGGTGGGACCAGGACCGGTGGTGGGGACAAATATTCCTTGATCCGATCAAAGGCTTTCTGGAACTCTTCAGTCCAACTCGTTGCAGCGTCTTTCTTCAATATTTGAAAATCAGTTCACAGATCACAGTTGTTTGTGCTATGAAACGACTGATGTAATTGAAACGCCCTAAAAAACTTATCACATCTTTTTTGCTATTCGAAAGTGGAAAATCTTGGATAGCCTTGACCTTTGATGGGTCTAGCTCAATTCCTCGGCGGCTGATGATGAAACCTAACAGTTTTCCATCAGGGACTCTGAGGGCACATTTTGCGGGATTCAATTTCAGATTGTACCTCCGAAGTCGATCAAATTATTTCCTCAAATCTGTTATGTCTTCTGTACCCCTTTTAGATTTGATAATGACGTCGTCCACGTACACCTCTATCTCTTTGTGTATCATGTCATGGAAAATGGTTCTCATGGCCCTCATATAAGTGGCTCCGGCATTCCTCATGCCAAATGGCATCATTTTGTAACAATATACTCCTCATGGTGTAATAAAGGTTGTCTTTTTGGCATCCTCTTCATCCATCCAGATCTGATGATATCCTGCAAAGAAATCCATAAAGGATTAGAGTTCATGCTTGGCACAATTGTTGATCAGTATGTGTATATTGGGTAACGGGAAATCATCTTTGAGACTTGCTCTGTTTAGATCCCGATAGTCGACACACACTCTGACTTTCCCATCTTTCTTTGGAACTGACACAATGTTAGCCAACCAGGTCGGATATTCAACAACTTTGAGAACCTTGGCTTTGTTCTGCTTGGTGATTTCCTCTTTTATTTTCAAACTCATATCTGGCTTGAACTTTTTGTGCTTCTACTTTACAGGAGGACACATGAGATCGGTAGGTAGTTTATGAGCCACTATGGATGTGCTCAAACCGGTCATATCATCATAGGACCATGCAAAAATATCCTCATACTCTTTCAAGAATCGGATGTATTCTTCTTTCTCTGATGGTGATAGATGAATGCTTACATGAGTTTCCTTGACTATTTCGGAGTCTCCCAAATTAGCTGTTTCAGTCTCATCCAAATTGGACTTAGGCTTGTTTTCAAAAAATTCCACATCTCTCACGATTTCCTCGGGTATTATATCCACTTCCAGATCCTCTGAATCACTATCCTTATGTTGCTCTGTCTCATTACATGTCACAGTCGGAGGTTCATCAGGATAAGTAATAATAACACTATAGAGAGAGAAAATATAAAGGATAATAATAAATAAAAATAGCAATGGATTGATAAATTAAAAAAAACGTCAAACAAATGCAATTCGATGATTCGAGCAATTGTCTAAAAAAAAATACGTTTAAAACAAAATACTGAAAAATGTCTTAAATGCTCATGAAATTGATTTCAAAAATAAATGATGCTAATTGCCAGGCTACCCAGGAACTCGACGGGCCCTTGATGGTGCAACAGTACAATTCTTGAGAACAACTCCCTTCTCCATTGTCTAAATAATAAGGCCTTCCTCCTCCTCCTCCTCAACTATCGCACTGCAGTCCATGTATTCATCATCCAGAAACAGATTCCTTATGCCAGCTAAAACTTCATCTTATTCAGACCCCCACATCATATCAGCTTGATGAAATGACTGATTCAAATGTGGTACTGGTTTCTCTAGAGGGTAATAGAGACCACGCCATGGTGGTGACCAATTCTGATACTCGTGCCATGTGTATTCATACCCAAGCCCAAAAGTTGTGCCGTGACTCTTTAGCTGTATCGGTTTGGTGATCCCCTAGAGATTCTTGCTGAGACCCTTGCTGGGAATCGTACCCTGTCCATGCCAATATGATTTCTATCTTACTGTTCCACCATTTGTCTTTCTTAATTGTGTTAAAGCGCTGGATGCGATGGTATGTTTCTCCACCCAACTTCCTTCTATTCTCGACGGCTGGAACACTCTGATTGGTGTAAATGGGATTACTTCCATCCCCATGGATGATCACTTCCTGATGGTTCCACTCAAACTTCACGGCCTGATGTAGAGTAGAGCTATGACCCCAGCGGCATGTATCCAAGGTCGTCCCAACAATAGGTTGTAGGTGGCAGATATATTCAACAATTGAAACTCAACATCAAACCAGGTCGGGTTCATTTGTAGGCTGAGGTTGGTCTCCCCAATTGTGGCCCTTTGAGACCCATCAAATGCTTTCACATTCATACTCCCTGCTCGTATCTCGTACAAACCTTTACCCAATCTTTTCAAAGTAGTTAATGGACAAATGTTGAGACTTGAACCCCCATCTATCAGGACTCTGGCGATGAATTTGTCCTCAAACTGTACCTTGATATGCAGTACCCTGTTATGACTTAGTCCTTCCGGTGGCAGCTCGTCTTCATGAAAAATAATCTTGTGGCTTTCAAACACTTGCCCTACCACGTTGGCCATCTCTCCACTGGTGATGTTATTGGGTACATAGGCTTCATTCAACACCTTCATCAAGGCATTCCTATGTGCCTCGAGTTTTGCAGCAGTGATAAAATGGATATTTGAGCAGGGGTTTTGTTCAGATGATCAACCACATATTATTCTCTCACCTGCACCTTTCTCTAAAGATCATCCGGGCCAGTCTCAATGATATGCGGCTTAGAGGCGGCTTCTTTGCTTGTTCCTACCAAATGCTCGGGTGTATAAACCCTACCAGTTCTGGTCATGCCTTGCGCTACACCTGTTTCTTCCTTTTTTGCCTTTCCTTTCCTTCTTGCTTTCGCAACATAATCCTAAGGTATGTCATTAGTCTTAAAAGACGACATAGGTGCTACCATCACGGTGAAGGATGTTGTTATTTCAACCTTAAAAGGAGTTGGCGCGACTTCCTCAACTTCAATCGGTGCCTGAGTTTGTACCACGATAGGTGTGAGAGTGACTTGACATGTTTTAGGATTATCCCCTTCTCGAATGAGTCCAATTTACCCTTTTGAGTCCCATTATTCATCGGTTTCTATCACGTTTACCCCTTCACCCTTATGATCCGGGAGAGGATTGTTAAGGACATTGGCTGCAACCTCCTTTTCCTGTATGACTTTGTGTCAAATTACGTCTGAATCTTATCCTTCAAAGTACGTCACTCATCAATAGTATGTCCCTTCATGGATGAGTGATAGGCACATGTCTTATTTGGGTTCATCCACTGGGAAGAGTTTTCCATAGCAACAACGGGAATGGGAGTGACAGAACGAGCAGCCTTTAGCCTCTCATACAGTTGGTCTATGGGTTCAACAATTGGGGTGTATTTTCTGGGTGGTCTGCGGTCAAAATCTGGCCTAGGTTTTTGGTAGTTTTGGCGAGCTGGTGGTGAGTGGTAGAATGCTGGTTGGGTGTTATAAGTGTGGTAGGTGGTGGCAGGTTGTTGGTATCTGGGAGGTGAAGGTTGATATGTGGGTGGGGGTGTTTGGTATGTAATAGGAGACTTTGGACCTTGGGCTACCATGACTGCACCCACTTCTTTTTTCTTGGAGATACCTCTTGATTGCAAAGCTTTATTTGTGGCTTGGAGCGCTTCAAAATTTATCACCATTTCGCTTTTGATCCCTTATTCTATTATCTCTCCCAACTTGATGATGTCAGAAAATTTATGGTTTTCAATAACCATCAATCTTTCGTAGTATTGCGGATACTGAGCTCTGACGAAGAACTTATTCATCTGTTCTTCTTCCAGTGTTGGCCTTACCTTTGCGGCTTCAGACCTCCACCGCCTAAAAGCAAGAAGGATGTGATGATATTTTTGGGACGCCTGAATTATATCAGCCGTTTATAGCATAGTCAAACGATAATTTGTGAGCCAATCATTAAAATGCCGAGGAAGGATGCTGCGACGAGAGGACCGAAGAGTGCCAAAAGGATTTCGATAAAATCAAGGAGTCCTTGTCCAAGACGCATGTGTTGCTACCACCAGAGCCCACCTCTACTTTTATACCTATTCGTGTTGGATGGAGCCTTTGGTTGCGTCTTTGGGAAACATGACAAAATCAGAAGGAAGGAGAAAGAAATATACTATATGAGTAAGAAATTCACACCATACGAAGCCCGGTACTCTTTGCTGGAACGTACCTGTTGTGCCTTGACATGGATAGTCCAGAAATCGAGGCACTACTTCTGTGCATATACCACATATTTCATATCAAGGATGGAGACACTTAAATACATCTTTTAGAAACACATGCATATGGGTAAGCTAGCAAAGTGGAAGTATTACTTAGTGAGTTTAACATCATCTACATGACTCAGAAGACGATCAAGGGGCAAGCATTGGCCAATCACCTGGCAGAGAACCTCATAGACAAAGAATACAAACCATTAAAGACGTATTTTTACGACGGGGAAGTGTCATTTTAGGGGAAGATATTGCGAATCATATGATGGTTGGAGGATGTTTTTTGATGGAGCCGCAAACTTCAAAGTAGTGGATATCAGAGCTATCCTAGTATCAGAAATCAGCTAACATTACCCGGTATCCGCCAAGCTCAGGTTCCCATGCACCAACAACATGGCATTATACGAAGCTTGTATCTTGGAGATTGGAGATTCAAATGTGCTAGTACATCAAGTACTTGGAGAATGGGATATGAAGAACACTAAGATATTTACATACTTGCACTGTGTGCAAGATTTAATCAAGAGATTCACGAAGATAGAATTTAAACATGTTCCAAGATTTTAGAATGAGTTCACCGATGCACTGGCTACCTTGTCTTCCATGGTACAACATCTAGAAAAGAGTATTATTGATCCTATCAAGATAGAGATTCGTAAGCAGCTAGCCTTTTGTGCTCATGTTGAAGAAAAGTTTGATGAAAATCCATGGTTTCACGATATCGAGGAGTATTTAGAGAAAGGAGAATACACATGAAAATGCTACACATATTCAGAAGCGTACGCTTCGAAGACTGGCCAACCATTTCTTTTAGAGCGGAGAAATACTATATGTAAGGACTCCTGACTTGGGATTGCTGCGATGTGTCGATGCCAAGGAGGCATCTAGGTTTCTCGAAGAGATATACGCCGGAACCTGTGGACCTCATATGAACGAGTTCTTTCTAGCCAAGAAGATATTAAGGGTAGGGTATTGTTGGATGACTATGGAGACAGACTGCATGAAATATGTGCTAAAGTGCCACAAATGTCAAGTACATGCTGATATGATATTGGTTCCACCCAACGAACTCAATGCAACGAGTACACCCTGGACTTTCTCCGCATGGGCATGGATTTTATTGGACCAATTGAAACCGCTACTTCCAACTGACACAGATTCATATTGGTGTCCATATATTACTTCACAAAGTGGGTTGAAGCCGTTTCCTATAAAGCTATGACAAAGAAGGTCTTGGCAGGCTTTGTCCGATATTGTATTATTTGCCAATTTGGAATACATGATTCAATCAACTGACAATGCTACCAATCTCAACAGAGATCTGATGAAAGCCATATGTGAAACATGAAAAATAAAGAGCCGAAACTCTACAGCATATAGGCTGCAAATGAATGGAGTTGTCAAAGCTATAATTTTCTTTCATCCTTGCCAACCCCTACAAGCTTGTCATAGTACGTTCTCAAATGAACCTTTGGATCACCAGTCCCATCGAACATTTTGAACTTAGGAGGTTTGTAAGCCTTCGACAGTTCTACATCTGGCTGAATACACAAATCTTCATAATTCAAACCCTCAATGCCTTTGCGCCTTTCGACAGTTTGAACTCTGCCAGTAAGTTTCTTGAGTTCTTCCGCCATGTTCTTGATGAGCAGGTCCTTCTCGGCAGATTCAGGTATATATAGGGTCTGTTGTGGGGTATGGGGTAAAATTTCCATGTATATGGGATTGCTTTAATGGACTCCGGGGATATGGGCATAATGGTGGTCATTGGTTGAGTTTTGGGGATCAGGGGTAGGCTGTGGTACGTTTTGAGGAATGTGGTAAGTGGTGGTTTGTGGATATTGAGTCGGATGGTGATGGTGCTATGAAGGGATAGATACTGGTGGAGGATTATGGTTTTGAGGAGGTGTGGCGTATTGATGAGGCGCGGGGGGATTTTGCGGATTTTGATTTTGTGTGTTTTGGGGAGGTGCCAAGTTTTGGGTGTTTGTGTTTTGTTGGTTAATGTCAGGGATGTTTAGGGTGAGGGAAAGGTTTTCCAAGTTCTGGACCTGCTCAAGCTCCCCTTGTAACTCCAATATTTTCTGTTCTAGAAGTAAGACCAAATCATTCTGCACTGGAGTACTCCGATAGTCTGAAGTTTCAATGTTCTCCGCGTAGGTAGTGTTGTCTTTCCTAATACCACTCATATCATCCATTTTGGCATTTCCTTTGTTCTTGGGATCACTTGGTGGAGGAGGAGGTGGAGGACGTCTAGTTCTGGTATGATATGCCGACGATGCTAGTATGCACGAACCAACCTTTTGGGAATGGGAATAAGCAAAAGAAAAACAAAAATGGTAACCAATAGTATTAAAAGAATATTTGCGATATGTAATAAATTTGCGTCCTTATTTGAGGGACATCATTGTTCCCGAGGTAGGCCTAAGCGACACATAGACTTGGAGAAAATTTATGCCAATAATTGCATCATTTCATTAGTGTGAAAATGAGTCAAATCTTTATTAAAATGACAATAATGAGAAAGTTACTAATGGCACTCGCCTTATTACAATCAAAAATCTGAACGAATCTAGAAAGCAGTAAAAACATTATTTTCTGATCTACTTGGCCCCAGAGGGACCTTCTCCATGCTTGGCCTTCTTGGATCCATCAATCAAGTTCTCCAGGTCACACATATCCAATAGTAGGTAAGCCCTTTCTAGATGCCCTCCTTCATTGCCTTTCATATTCTGAAAATCCGAGAGTCTCTTTCTCATTTTCCCCTCAAGTTCCATTAGCCCTTGCTCCAAATATTACAATCTCTCTGTTGAATTAGTAGCAATTTCTTTCCATTAGTTGATTGCTTCCATATCTACATTGTGCAGTGCCAAATGCCTAGCTTCAGACTCAAAGACCCTCTTGCGTAGTATCCTATACTTGACTTGTGCTGCAGCAGTGTCATCTATAACCCTATTTTACAGCTTAATCCCTGGCTTGACATCTCTCGCTATATCATCTACCAACCATGACGGGTAGAAGTATACATGGACATGATACCTGTCTGGATCGATAGTATCTTTCTCCATAATGACCTTTTGATTCCACATATGCTGTGCCTCGAACTTGAACAGAATGATGTTCCCTTTAAAGTCTGCTTTGTACTGGACCATGTTGGAAACCCGAGGTATAACCTGCTTTCTTCCCGCTTTCCTCATTACCTAGGAGCATAAGGATAGATTTCTCTTAACCCGATCAGCACTAGATGAGTGTTTTCTGTTGACCTGATGATGAACTTATTGCTAGGGAACCATTCGAACATCCAATGTACCTTTTCGTCAGTTAAATTGCTGAAGAAACGCACCCAGCTCATAGTACTTCCAGGTTGTGTAAACCTATCTAGGATAAATGTCGTTCGTTTTGGATGATGATAGGATATGTAGTCATTCAATGGTCGTCGCATAAGCTCTTGACGATATTGACCTCTCTGGAAATGTTCTAATAACCAAACTTGCAGCAACAAATTATAGCCCTGGAAGTGCCCATACCCCTGCTTGCATCGATCTAGAGCGCGGTACATTTCGGCCTAGATCATGGGGATGATAGTGTAAGTTTGTCCCTCATTTCCTTCAGGGTCCTAGAGACCATGGCTAAGCGAGTGTGGATCCTTCCCCCTTTCATCGGAAATATCATCAACCCCAAGAAACAGACAATGAACGCAAAAACTCGGCGGTGCGTCTAACCCAAGGAAGTAATGGCAAGTTCATCATTGTGAAGGCAATATGACTTGCTATGCCCATAAATTTCATAAAGGAATTCAAATGGGATGTATGACTTCTTCAGACCGAGTAACTCATCATTTTTCTTGAAACCCATCATTTTTCAAAAAATTACGGGGAGTGTGATTTTCTAGTACTAATAAGCCTGAACTATCCCATGGAAGCCTAGCGAAGCCTCCTATTTCCTCTAAGAGTGGAGTCGTTTCTATGTCACCAAAGCGGAAGACATCTCTTTTCTCATCCCAAAACATAGTGATGGCCTCAATCAATGCATTATCTGGACGAATGTCCAATAAGGAAGGTAAATTACCAAGGACCCTTTTCACATGTTTCTTGTCACTAGGTGAGAGGTTCTTCCACCAATCAAGCAGCAAAGGTGGGATGTTTTGAACCATGCCGAACCTGGGGACTTCGTGCCTCATTTTTTGCAAAACAAATAGAGTTAAGCCTTCCTCCTCCGGGTCTGACTATTTACACATTAATGATCAACATACCGACATGTTTTCTTCAAGTAATGCACATAACGTGATGGTGTCCATTGGGATTATGGAAATCCCGTCAGACTTTGGACAAGGCTTATCTTAGTAGATTATTACGTGGACGACATTCTAACCCATACTAGGTTTGACATGATGCATGCACATTTGATACTGGAGCGAGGTTTCTAGAAGGGTCTAGACCGGTACTCTCAAGTGGACAACTTGAGAGGGAAAGGCACGGAACCGTCGACTGCACCATTGATCGACTAGTTTACCGCAAATTAGCCTTCCCAATTTAAAGGGTAATTTTGGAAGAGCGCGGACACTCATCAAGTGCTGCTATGTTATTAGTTGGGCACGAGTGGAATATGATGCAGAGCATGCTTTATGCAAAGATAATAATACATTGCCAAGTATTTGCATAATAAATATGTAAAATCAATAAATGCAGTATTAAGATAAAACATAAAAGATGTAAAAAGAAAGACAAAAGAAGAAGTTAGTTCATGGGATATAGGGAATATAATAAAGTAAGAAAGGGAGTAGGGGTGGGAGAGACATGATGTAGCAATATTTAAACCAATGAAGAACAATTTAGAGCAAAAAAGGATGAATAGGAAAAGGGATACACAAGTTATAACCAATTCAAGCAAATAAGGGTGGAGAAGGGGAAGAGATTTGCGTATTACAACAGGTTTAAAACAAATAAAGAGAAAATAGGAGAGGCATGTGCATGTAATCATGAATTAGACAAATAAAAGGAAAATGGGAGAGAGATGTGCATGTAGTAGCAAATAAAAATGAAAAGGGAAGCACGTTTATATCGAAGAAGACTAACCCATATAAGCCAAATTCGCTATGGTAAGAGCCTAAGGGTAAATCCCCAGCAGAGTCGCCATGCTGTCGCACCCCTTTTTCTCGCGAAATCGGGTTTTGACATGTTGCAAATCTTTTAAATGGGCATTAAAAGAGGTGAGTCGCACCTAACAAGTTTTAAGGTACGTTAGGGCACCTATTTGCAAATGACTCTGGTTTAACTAGTCTACATCACCAAAGATCGGGTAAGGGCTCAAGTTAGCTCAGGGAGAAGGTGTTAGGTACTCCTCGAGGTCCACAACTGTGGGTCCCGGTCGAACTTTAACTTATATGGATTAGTCTATGCGATCAAATAAATGAAGAGAGCACAAAATTTAAGAATTCTATTATAAAATATTTNGGGGGGGGTCCTAAGTTTTTATCCTAAAGGATCACCCCGTGCAACATAAATAATATTTTGCAACTCCCTAGAGATGGGGTGTTACTCATATTATTCAGCGAGCATAAACTATCATCTCCTGCTACCCGATTACTATATTAAAGTTGTTTACCTAAAAGCACTCTAATTCAATTCTAAGTCGTGCCCTACGTGTGCACTACCCGTCCCATACCTATGGTGTAGGATGTTTTGGACCTCTATTTGGATGGTTCTAGACCTTATCTTGGCTTCTCAAAATGTAAAAAACTAGCGACATTCAAAACAAGTAGGACTTCATGTAAAGACAAATAAAGGCCCAAGTTTGCCTCCACACATAAACACAAATGCACGCGGGCAGTTTAGGAAGTGCATAGTTTCAGAATTAAGACTTAAAGTCCTATAGGCATGGTTTCTAAGTGATCGTATATGAAACGTTAGTACTCTTAATGGCTTAAGCAAGGAGGCAGTAAACTATGTGTAAGCTTAGAACTATTAGCACTGATTTTATAATATGCGTCTTAGGAAGGTGACATTGTCCTATAGGCATGATTTCTAGTAGTGGAGCAACTAATCAATGAAAACAGTTCTGAGAACCCAGCATTGACAAGTTGATCTCATAAACAAATTTAAGCGAGTGACAATATCCTATAGGCAGGATCTATAGCAATTGACAATCGAACCTGATTTTTATAACACTTTATCCCTATATGCATGTTATTTAGGGGAGCAATATGATAACAATAACAGTAGCTAATTGGTTAATTAAGGTCCTATGGATATGATTTTCTAGGTAGGCATTAGTGATCACATAAGCATGTTTTCCAATAACACATAGAAGTAGACACGTGGAATAAATAGAATGCCTAAGCTTATACTTTGATAGTAAACAGGTTGAGTGAGTGTGTGATTATTATGGACATGGTTTCTACTAGTGTGCAGCACATGAGAGTTAAAATAGCAAGTAGAGCACTTAAGTCCTATAGGCATGCTTTCTACCCACTGTGCGAGAATTAAAATACTTCATCCCTTATATTAATCACCCCGTCTATTCAATTACAAGATTATTACAGGCCCAAAATTAAATCTAAATAATTGCATAAGCAGACTACTATGGGCCAAATGATAGGCCCAATATAAATAACCGAGTATTTTCCAGGCCTTCAAAAACTCCAGTAGAATCGAATTCCCAACTCATAAGATCAGTCTAGTAAGTCTGGATCCAACAACCAAGCCCAGCTCCACATAGAACCAAACACCAAGCCCAAATGACGGACATGGTCACACGAGCAATAGACTATGTGTTGAACAAATTGACAAGAGTAGAAAATCTACATACTCATTTCTTAGGACTGTAAAACATGAGCAAGTTCGAGTCGCATGTTGATAGGACATACATAAGCAAATTATTTCTAAAGAGGTTTTAAACAAAGACATGATCAAAAGCAACTTAAGACAATTTCAAGCAGATGATCAGCTTTAATTGAGTAGTTTTAACATAGAGAATGTCAATATAGGTTCAAACAAGTGAAAGAGTAGCATGTGAAACATTAGTAGGATTTAGGAAGCACATCACTTAGATCATGGAAAGCATACATGCTTAGTTTTAAGAACAATAGGATTACAGCAAAGCACCAATGGGCCTAAAAGAGGCTCACAACTAGGAGATTAAGGCATGAAGGTCTAACAAAGTTATAATCAGAGAATGGCAAGTGAACAAGCAAGTAGGCATGGCTTGTACAGTCAACAGGGATCTTAATAACAAAGATTTCTAAGTCCAAGGATCATGGTAGAAAAGCATATTAACTTAAGGTTAATGGAACATGCACAATCTAGGACTTATGCCAGTTAACTTACATAAGAAGAAGCCAAGCATATTGAAATTAAACTAGAAGCTTTAGGCAATGTTAAAGAGTGCTAACTGAGAAAGAACACTACATAGCCACATGTTTGACTGAATATTTAAATAGTAACTGGCACATAAAGTTCATACTAACATAAAGCATGGGAAACAGTAGAGCCTACATAAAATACTCATCAGAAATAGAGTTCAATCAAGTAAGTTTTGGGATAGGAGATGATCTCCTAAGTAGGTATGGCAAATGGTGCAGGGCGGCGTGGTTGCGGGAAAACCTGCGCAAACCCGCGAAAACTTAAACCCGCGTCGTGCCACGCCGCGCCGCAAAGCAAAGCAAAGCAAGATTTGCTGTTTTTAACCGCCCCGCACCGCACATTTTTTTTTAAATTTTTTAAAGTTTGGGATAATTATATAGTTTTTCTTAAAACTTTAGTTTTCTCTGGTTGTTAATGCTGAAAAATATGGAATGGGAGCTTGGTTTTTTAACTATGTACTAAATAGCGTTGTGCTTTTAATATTCTTGAGATCATATGTAAAGACTTATTATATAATTACAGAAAATTACTTTCATGTTGCTGCTTCGTCTATTTCTGAAGTTGGAGTTTTCGTAACTTCACAAACAAGCAATAAGTCAGATGTGGAAACCCAAAATTTGAAGGTGGCGGGACACACGATCGGATTGTATATATGACTGTTTTCCACATAAATATACATATATTCAAAATTCCTGTCAAAGTTAACGGGATTCAGTGACCTCTTTTCTCTAAAAGGCAGTCTACGTAATAGAACAAATTAAAAGATATTTAAAAATATTTGTATACCACTTAAGTTATCTTTTTGCATTTAAAAAAAAAAAACTCTAACTGTGACCCGCCCTGCTTCGCGTGAATTCTATTTTAAAAAATTTAAACCCGACCCCGTCCTCGCCCCTCACCCGCGAACTCTCTAACCCGTACCACCCCGCACACCCCCAAACCTGTCCGCACCGCCCCATTTCCATCTTTACTCCTAAGAATTTCGGTACAAGGGATCAAGTCAAGGCATGTGAAAGGACTCAAACAATAAGGGTTCAAAATAGCAGATCATTCTTAAGGGGATCATTCAAATTATACATATGAACTGGACATACGCCAAAATTTAGAATCCAAAGTAAGTTCAGATATACAAGAAGGGGTATAGGATAATGAAATCAAATATGAACATGAATAGAGGCAAGCAACAATATACTAATTCACAAAAGCCAGAAAGACCTAAATACCAATAAAAGAGAATAAATCGCAAGAGTCTTATTACTCACCAATTTGCAGAATTAACGAGCTAATAAGGCAGAGATTAGGAACCAACAACTTGCTTATCAGTAACACAGAGAGAACAACAAAAAAACCCAAATTTATCAGTGCGTCAGAGTTCCCAAGGGATTCAAATGAACCCAGGGCAGTGCTCACATTGAGAGAGAGATTGAGTAGTAGGGTTCGGATGGCCTTGGCTTTCAGCCGGCCAAGGTCTCAAATTCCAGAATAGCAGAATGAGTGGGAGTGAGAATAATCAGTGATTAAAAGTCATTTTTTAAAAGGGGATTAAGGGAGGGGTTTATATGGTAGCTAAATTAAACACACAAACAAGGAAAAACAGTCAATCAATTATAAAAATGGAAAGAATAGCATGTGAAATCGATTCAGAATCAATTTAGGAAAAGTCAAGCAAACCTTAATTGGAGTCGGATTTAGGGAAAATCATTCACAAGCCTTAATCACGATAGAATCACTGGAGATATACCATATACAAGAGAAATTTCTCTTTTTAGGTGTATATAGCCACAATCACACCTAGAACCAAGAATCAAAGCCAGATCTGGCTAGCCATAAGTGGAGTGGTAGAGAAAGTACCATAAAACGAGTAATGGTAACAAGGAAAGGCAAGTAAATCCACGTATGGACGCGTATAAGGAAGGAATAGGTAAAAATCTCCATGGTCGGCTAGGGTTTATGTTTGGGAGATGAAGAGAGTACTGAGAGAGTTTAGGGGCGGCGATTTAGGAGGAATGGTCTAGGGTTTGGGTTATGGAGATATAAGGGGATGGGTTGGTTTATTATGGGCCATTGATCATTTGAGATCAACGACCAAGATCAAAGAGGGATGCGAGTTATTTGAAAGGGGTCCGTCCGGGTTGGGTAGAAGGGGTATGGTTTAGGCTTGGGGTTATTGGGCTAGGCTACTGGGCCAATTTTGGTCCAAAAATTGGTTTAAAACTGGGCTACTATTTAAATACACAAAATTTATCAAAAAGTAAGTTAACAAAATGCTAATAAATAAATAAAAATATTATTTATGCACTAAAATGATTAGAAATAATAATTTAGCAATATAAAAATATAAAATGCTAATTGAAAAAATAATATAAATAAAGAGCATTTATGTATGAATATACGCTATTACTGCAAAATTACATAAATAATTGAAAAAATATATATAATTATATGGAACGATATAAAAATATTTTAAAACATGTGTATGGGTGTAAAATAATGAATTAAGATGATTGATTTATTGCAAATAATTTAAGGGAATAATTAGAAAATATTCAAATAATTTTAATGCAAGAAAAGCTCTGAAAATTATGGAAAATGCTTGTATAAATTTTGTAAATTAAGTAATGATGAAAAAATGACATTTTGAAAAGATATTTATACTATTTAGAAAAACTGTGAGGGCAAAATTGGGTATCAACATCTACAACACAAGTATAGAATCTAGTATTTCAATAATATCGGCCGTAGTAATGTATTAATGATTACGCATAGTGATGACCAAATTAAATTACAACGACCCGACCGCTTGTTTTGCTTTCTATAATCCCGTACCCCTAAATAAGACTTCTCGTACTCAGTTTTATTGATTTATGACTTGCGGGAATGGTTGGTTTGAGATTTAGAAGGGTTTGGGTTGGAATCGGAACACTTGGTTCCTTAAAGTTGACTTAAAAGGCCAAGTTTGACTTCAGTCAACATTTTGAGAAAACGACCTCATAATCGGGATTTGACGGTTCCAATAGGTTCGTATGATGATTTCGGACATGGGCGTATGTTCGGTACGGGTTTCGAATGACCGGGAGCGTTTCAGCGCCAAATAGTGAAAATTGGATTCTTGAAGTTTCATAATTTTGGGTTGGAACGTGTTTTGGTGATATCGAGGTCCAAACGGAATTCCGAGACCGGAATAGTTCCGTAATGTCATTTAAGACTTGCACGCAAAATTTGGTCTCAATTGGAGTGGTATAAGTACGTTTCAGCACGTTGCAAGTAGATTCAAGAACTTAAAGTTCATAAGTTTGATTCAAATGGTTTTAGGGTGTAATTCTTAGTTTTGATGTTATTTCGGTGTTCCGATCGTGCAAGCAAGTTCGTATAGTGTTGTTGGACTTGTGTAAGTATTCGGAGTGGATCCCCGAGGGCTCGAGTGAGTTTCAAACGTGCGTTAGGAGTGAAAACACTCCAGTTTTTCTGGTGTTCTGGGCTCCTGTTGCAGGCCTCGCAAATGCTAGGACTTGTTTGCATTTTCGATGAAGGCTTCGCAAAATCGAAGTAGCCTGAGCTGGGAAGCGATCACATTTGCGACATTTTGTTCGCATTTGCGAACCAAGTAGAAGAGAGCCCAGGTTCGCATTTGCGATGATATTGTCGCATTTGCAAACCTGATGTCGCAAATGCGACATCAGAGGCCTGGACACAGCTTCTAAAAACGGAACTTAGGCCATTTATTTCATTACACTTCTACACTTAGGCGATTTTCATAACTTTTGGAACGAGGCTTTCACCTAGTACTTTGAGGTAAGTAATTTCTATACAACATGAGTTAAATACATATATTATGCGTAGATTAACAAGGAAAGATTAGTGAAAATCAAGAGTTTATATGAAAACCTAGGGTATTGATAAAAATGGAGTTTTACCACGAAATTTGTTATGGAATCTAGTAAAAATCACATATTCTTGATCCCAAGGTTATGGCTAACGATTCTCTTTAAAAATTCCCGAAATCTGGGCACGTGGGCCCGGGGGTGGATTTTAGGAATCTTGTAATTTGGGATGGGAAATCACTCTAATAGTGGAAGTATGATTTTTGGAGCTTATATTGACTAGTTTTTACCCTATTTGAATAGTTTTGGATCGTTTGGCTCTGGTTTGAGGGTTTGAGCGCATTCTTGAGTTTGACAGTAAGTCTTGGAACAAGGTAAGTCTCTTTTCTAACCTTTAAGAGGGAATTTTCTCCATAGGTGAATTTAATTGATGTATGATTATATGTGGGGGCTACGTATGCACTAGGTGACGAAAATCTGTACGTAGCTACTAATTTTGCAAATGTCCGGGTAGTTTAGGCCTACATCATGCTGTGTTGATATAGTTGTTACTCTATTTTTATGGTTTGCCTTCTAAAGTAGCGGAATTTAGTTGTTGTTAAACGTTATGGGAGGAAGTTGAACTTGCTATAAATGTCGGGACCTTGAAGGTTTCCACTTGAACTTCGTATTTTGAAAAGAATGGGGGAATTCTAAAGTATTCTGAGAAAAATCTATTTTTAACCGTGTCACAAGTATGATTCGCGAGCGGGGTAATCTTTTACTTATATATTTAAAATCGCGTCGCATGAATGATTCGCGAGCGGGGTAATAAATGCATTTATGGTTCGTGTTGTTCGACCCTCGGCAGTGCACAATTTTTATTTTTATGTTGGATCGGAATGAACATCCTCGGTAGTATGTATGTATTATAAAAGTATTGGAAGTCCCTTATTTAACTGGTGTAGATTTACTATTTGGTGAATGTTCGTAAAGAAAGGAAGTGTTCGGACCCATCCACTTTCATGACAAATTCGTTCAGTTATTTCGCATTCTGAGTTTTTATTATTTCCTCATGTTGTGTTTATTTGAAATTCATACTTCATTTTGTTGGCCCTAGTATGTGTCAAAGTCGACCCCTTGTCACTACTTCTTCGAGGTTGGACTAGATACTTACTGGGCACATATTGTTTATGTACTCATACTACGCTTCTGTACTTAATCGTAAAAGGATCTGAGGCAGGTGCATCTAGTTATCCGCCGGGAGCGCATTCTTGATTTGGACTAGGACTTACGGTGAGCTGCCCATTCTAGCCGTTCAGTAGCATACCAGAGTTTTCATTTGCTTGTACCTGTCTATTTATTTCAGATAGTAGGGTAGTCTTTCTTTTGTATATTCTACTAGATGCCCACATACTTGTGACACGAGGTCCTTGGCACACACATTAGTAGACTATTGTTTTGGAATGTAGTTACTTAATTATGACTTTATTTGGTCATTACAACTTCAAATTTCCTAAACTATTCGTTATTATCGAATGTGTTATATTTTAGATAAGTAAATATTGGAAATGTTATGGTAAAATAAATGAGAACTCGCCAGTTGATTGGTGTTGGCTTCCTTGGCAGCGGTGTTAGGAGCCATCACGACCTTATATGGAATTTGGGTCGTAACAACATGGGATCAGAGATCTAGGGTAACGTAGGTCTCACAAGTAATGGGCAAACCTAATAGAGTCTTGCGGATCAGTACTGAGACGTCTGTATTTATCTTCGGGAGGCTATGGGGTGTTCGTAAATTTCTCTTTATTCATCTTCTATCGTGCAGAGTATGGTATGCTAAATTTCACTCTTCTATTCTCTCCACATATGGTGAGAACGCGTACAACCAACATTCCAGACCCGGGAGGAGCCGCTCCCCCCGTGCTAGAGGCCAAAGTAGAGGACGGGGGAGGGCTTCTGCCCGAGGTAGGGGACGAGGGCGTACCAGAGCTTCCCTAGTTGCACCACCAGCAGATCCAGTAAAGGATATTATTGTTGAGGAGCAGGGCGAGGTGCCCGCAGTAGATACTTCCCCGGTGGATTTCAGGACAACGCTGGGCTTCCAGGAGGTTATGGGCCGTATGATGCGGTTCATGGATACCGTGACCCAGGGTGGTTTATTTCCAGTGAACCCAGCTACATCTCAGGCGAGAGGGGGAGCACAGACCCCTACTGCCCAGGCCCCAGGACATGCAGCTGCGGTATATCAAACTCCGGGTTCACTACCCGCAGATGGGGCCCAGCCAGTTGCAGTAGTAGAACCTGAGCCTAGTCCAGTTGCGGACGGTGATCTGCAGAAGCTATTGGACAGATAGACCAGGCTACACCCTCCTATCTTCGGAGGTGAGCGTCATGAGGATACCCAGGATTTCATTAATTGGTGCAGGGATAGACTACACAACATGAGGATATTGGAGTCTCATGGGGTTGAGTTCACCACTTTCCAGCTGGAGGGCAGGGCCCGTAGATGGTGACAGTCTTACGTTCTTGGCAGACCAGCGGGTTCTCCTCCTATTACTTGGGACCAGTTTACACAACTTTTCTTGGATAGATACATTCCACCCTTAGAGAGGGAGGAGTTATGGCATCAGTTTGAGCAGCTTGAGCAAGGGTCAGATGTCAGTGACCGACTATGAGGCGAGATTCTCCGAGTTGTATCGCCATGTTCTTATGATACTTCCTACCGAGGCAGAGGGAGTGCATAGATTTTGTTGCGGGATTACACCCTACTATTCGAGCTAGCATGGCCCGGGAGGTTGAGATGGGCACAAGCTATCAGCTAGCGGTGGAGATCGCTCGGAGGATTGAGGGCTACCATCAAAGAGGTAGAGAGCAGTTACAGCAGGATAAGAGGACCCGATACTCTGGGGAGTTTAGAGGTGCCCCGACTAGGGGCAGAGGTAAGTTTGGGAGGAGTCAACCCAGCAGACTCCCACACTCATCACCACCTCCTCGAGGTGCTCCAGTGAGGCCTTATTTCAGTGCCATGCTAGAGAGTTAATACCGTCCTCCACCCATTCAGGGTTCCACTAGTGGGTATTCCGGCCATCAGGGCCAGTCTTCAGGCAACAGTCTACGGTTCTGAGAGGTTTTTACAAGTGTAGAGATCTGGGTCACATAAAGAGATCTTGTCCCAGGCTTCGGGGCAAGGCAGTATAATAGAGCTATCAGCCCATGATTATAGCACTAGCCGCCTGGCTTCCCAGAGGTAGGGGCAAGCTGGTAGAGGCCGTACTAGAGGTGGAGGCCAGACAGGGTGAGGTCAGCCAACTGTTGTTCAGTCAGGTGGAGGCCAGCCAACCGGTGCTCCAGCTAGATTCTATGCTTTCCCGGCCAGACCAGATGTAGTGGCCTCAGATGCCGTGATCACAGGTATTAATTCAGTATGCGATAGGGATGCTTCAGTATTATTTAATCCAGGGTCTACCTATTCATATGTGTCATCTCTGTTTGCTCATTTCCTGGGTATTCCTCGTGAGTCCTTGTTTACTCCTGTTTATGTGTCCACCCCTGTGGGCGATTCAATGGTCGTGGATCAGATCTATCAGTCCTGTGTGGTCATGTTCTATGGTTTCGAGACTAGAGCGGATCTCCTGTTACTTGATATGCTTGACTTTGAGGTCACCTTGGGCATGGACTGGTTATCTCCTTATCACGCCATCCTAGATTTCCATGCCAAGACTGTTACCTTATCCATGCCCGAATTGCCGAGATTGGAGTGGAGGGGTTCCTCAGTTAATGTAACCAGTCGGGTTATTTATTTTCTGAAGGCTCGATGTATGGTTGAGAAGGGGTGTTTATCCTATCTAGCTTATGTACGTGAAACCACCGTAGAGTCTCCAACGATTGATTCAGTGCCAGTAGTCTGGGAGTTCGCCGATGTGTTTCCTTCTGACATTCCAGGCATGCCACCAGATCGTGATATTGATTTTTGTATTGACTTAGCTCCAGGTACCCATCCTATATCTATTCCACCATATCATATGGATCCGAAAGAATTGAAAGAATTGAAAGAACAGCTTGAAGAGTTGCTAGCTAAGGGGTTTATCAGACCGAGTGTATCCCCTTGGGGTGCTCCAGTGTTATTTGTGAAGAAGAAGGATGGGACTATGCGGATATGTATTGACTACCGCCAGTTGAACAAAGTTACCATCAAGAACAAGTACCCGTTGCCGCACATTGATGATTTGTTTGACCAGTTGCAAGGTGCTACGGTGTTTTCTAATATTGACGTGAGATCGGGGTACTATCAGCTGAGGATTCAGACTCAGGTGTTCCGAAGACTGCCTTCCGTACTAGATATGGTCATTATGAGTTCCTTGTGATGTCCTTTGGCTTGACTAGTGCCCCAGCGAAATTTATGAATTTGATGAACATGGTGTTCCTTATATTGATTCTTTTGTTATTGTCTTCATTGATGACATCTTGATCTACTCACGTAGCCTGGGGAGCACGAGCAGCATTTGAGATTAGTGCTTCAGACATTGCGAGAGCAGAAGCTATATGCTAAGTTCTCCAAGTGTGAGTTTTGGCTAGAGTCAGTGGCATTCTTGGGGCATGTTGTATCGGGAGAGGGTATTAAGGTGGATCCTAAGAAGATTGAGGCGGTTCAGAGTTGTCCACGTCCCACTTCAGTGACCTATATCAGGAGTTTCCTGGGGTTAACAGGTTATTATCGCCGATTTGTGCAAGGTTTTTCGTCCATTGGAACACCTTTGACTAGATTGACCCAAAAGGGTGCTCCTTTCTGTTAGTCCGATGATTGTGAGGCGAGCTTTCAGAAGCTCAAGACAACTTTGACCACAACACCAGTTCTAGTGTTGCCTTCCGGTTCGGGGATGTATACAGTTTATTGTGACACCTCACGCGTTGGCTTGGGATGTGTATTGATGCAGGAGGGACAGGTTATTGCGTATGCTTCACATCAGCTGAAGATTCATGAGAAGAACTACCCCGCGCATAATTTGGAGTTGGCAGCGATTGTTCATGCTCTTAAGATTTGGAGGCATTACTTGTATGGAGTTTCCTGTGAGGTTTATACCGACCACCTTAGTTTTCATCACTTGTTCAAGCAAATGGATCTTAATTTGAGGCAACTTATGTGGCTTGAGTTGCTGAAAGACTATGCCATCAACATTCTTTATCATCCGGGCAAGGCAAATGTGTTCGCAGATGCCTTAAGCAGGAAGACGGAGAGTATGGGTAGCTTGGTATTCATTTCAGCAGAGGAGAGGCCACTAGCTTTGGACATTCAGTCCTTGGCTAACAGACTTGTGAGGCTGGACATTTCAGAGCCCAGCTGAGTTCTTGCATGTGTTGTTGCTCAGTCTTCATTATTGGGACATATCAAGGCTCGACAATTTGATGATCGGCATTTGGCAGTTCTCAGAGAGACGGTACTACAGGGTGGTGCCAGGGAGGTTTCTATTGGTGAGGATGGTGTTCTATGACTTCAGGGTCGCCTATGTGTTCCTAATGTCGATGACTTGAGGGAGAGGATTCTAGAGGAGGCTCACAGTTCACGGTATTCTATTCATCCAGGTGCTACGAAGATGTATCGCGGCCTGAGGCTGCATTATTGGTGGCGGCGAATGAAGAAGGACATAGTGGAGTATGTAGCTTGGTGCCTAAATTGCCAGCAGGTTAAATATGAGCACTAGAGGCCAGGAGGCCTACTTCAGCAGATGACTATACCTTAGTGGAAATGGGAGCCTATCAGTATGGACTTTGTAGTTGGGTTGCCACGAACTTTGCGGAAGTTCGATGCGGTTTGGGTTATTGTTGACAGGTTGACCAAGTCAGCACACTTCATACCTATAGCCACTACTTATGCTTCAGATAGTTTGGCCCAGATTTACATTCGGGAGATAGTTCGGTTGCACGGTGCCAGTGTCCATCATATCAGATAGAGGTCCCCAGCTCACTTCGCATTTCTGGAGAGCCGTACAGAGTGAGTTGGGCACCCGTGTACAGCTCAGCACTGCATTTCATCCACAAACCGATGGGTAGGCAAAGCAGACAGTTCAGATATTGGAGGAATGCTTAGAGAATGTGTGATTGACTTTGGAGGGCAGTGGGATCAGTTCTTGCCCTTGGCTGAGTTTGCTTACAACAACAATTAGCAGTCCAACATTGAGATGGCTCCATTTGAGGCTTTATATGGTAAACGATGTCGTTCCCCTATCGGGTGGTTTGAGCCTGGTGAGGCTAAGTTATACAACACTGATTTGGTAAAGGATGCCTTGGAAAGGGTAAGTTGATTCAGGAGAGACTTCGAACGGCACAGTCTAGACAGAAGAGTTACGTGGATCAGAAGACGCGTGACATATCATTTATGGTCGGCGAGAAGGTTCTCTTGAAAGTCTCACCGATGAAGGGTATTATGAGATTCGGGAGAAGGGTAAGTTGAGCCCCAGATTTATAGGCCCATTTGAGGTGTTGAGGCGAGTTGGGGAGGTTGCTTATGAGCTCGCTTTACCTCCCAGCTTATCAAGAGTTCATCTAGTTTTTCATGTGTCTATGCTCCGGAGGTACCACGTTGATCTATCTCATGTGTTAGACTTCAGTACCATTCAACTAGATGAGAGCTTGGGCTACGAGGAAGAGCCTATTGCCATTGTTGATAGACAAGATCGACAGTTGAGGTCTAAAAAGGTTTCCGCAGTGAAGGTCCAGTGGAGGGGCCAACCAGTCGTGAAGGCAACTTGGGAGTCCGAGGAGGACATGCGGAGCCGATATCCACATTTATTCAGCACTCCAGGTATGATTCTAGACCTGTTCGAGGACGAACGTTTGTTTAAGAGGTGGAGAATGTAACGACCCGACAGGTCGATTTGCTTTCCAGAACCCCGTACCCCTAAATAAGACTTCCCGTACTTACTTTTACTGATTTATTACTTGCGGGAATGGTTGTCTCGAGATTTGGAGGGGTTTAGGTTGGAATTGGAACACTTGGTTCCTTAAGGTTGGCTTAAAAGGCCAAGTTTGACTTCGGTCAACATTTTGAGAAATGACCTTGGAATCGGGATTTTACGGTTCCTATAGGTTCGTATGATTATTTTAGACATGGGCGTGTGTTTGTAACGAGTTTCGGATGACCGGGAGCGTTTCAACGCCAAATAGTGAAAATTGGATTCTTGAAGTTCAATAATTTTGGGTTGGAACGTGTTTTGGTGATATCGAGGTCTAAACAAAATTCTGAGACCGAGAATAGTTCTGTAATGTCATTTAAGACTTGCACGCATAATTTGGCATCAATCCGAGTGGTATAAGTACGTTTCGGCACGTTGCAAGTAGATTGAAGAACTTAAAGTTCATAAGTTTGATTCAAATGGTTTTAGGGTGTAATTCTTACTTTTGATGTTATTTAGGTGTTCCGATCGTGTGAGAAAGTTCGTATAGTGTTGTTGGACTTGTGTGAGTATTCGGAGTGGAGCCCCGAGGGCTCGGGTGAGTTTCAGACGTGCCTTAGGAGTGAAAACACTTCGGTTTTTCTGGTAATCTGGGCTGCCGTTGCAGGCCTCGCAAATGCGAGGATTTGTTCGCATTTGCGATGAAGGATCCGCAAAATCGAAGAAGCCTGATCTCGGCAGCGGTCGCATTTGCGAACCCAGTAGAAGAGAGCCCAGGTTCACATTTGTGATGATATTGTCGCATTTGCGAACCTGATGTCGCAAATACGAAATCAGAGGCCTGGACACAGCTTTTAAAAACGGGACTTAGGCCATTTTTTTCATTTCCTTTCTACACTTAGGCGATTTTCAGGGCTTTTGGAAAGGGGCTTTCACCTAGCAATTTAAGGTAGGTAATTTCTATACAACATGAGTTAAATACATAGATTATGGGTAGATTAACATGCAAGGATTAGTGAAAATCAAGAGTTTAGATGAAAACCTAGGGTTTTGATAAATATGGAGTTTTACCACAAAATTTTTTATGGAATCTAGTAAAAATTACATATTCTTGATCCTAAGGTTATGGGTAACGATTCTCTTAAAAAATTTCTGAAATCCGGGCAAGTGGGCCTGGGGATAGATTTTAGGAATCTTGTAATTTGGGATGGGAATTCACTCTAATAGTGGAAGTATGATTTTTGGAGCTTATATTGACTATTTTTTACCCTATTTGAATAGTTTTGGATCGTTTGGCTCTGGTTTGAGGGTTTGAGCGCATTCTTGAGTTTGGTAGTAAGCCTTGGAATAAGGTAAGTCTCTTTTCTAACCTTGTAAGAGGGAATTTTCCCCACAGGTGAATTTAATTGATGTATGATTATATGTGGGGGCTACGTACACACTAGGTGACGAGAGTCTGTACGTATCTACTAATCTTGCAAATGTCCAGGTAGTTTAGTGTTGATCCAAAACGCACACGCAAGTATACGTGGTCGTAGCAAGTAATATAATGTTAAATCGAATTTCGAACCCACAAGGACTTGCGTAAACTACTTGTTGATTCGCTCTAATTGCTATTTAATCGAGCCAAAACAAAATCTAGGAATGTAACTAATTTATACTATGATTCTATGAAATAACTAATTATCAAGTGACAAGAATATTGTTGTGTGTATTCAGTAGAGACAAATATTCCAGGGTTGTGATCAATTCACCACTCGTATTGCATTCTAATTAACTCTCCCTTTTATGTAATTCACTCCTGGTTGCTAATTAATCGATAATTTCTCTCGTAGCCTTCTCCTGAAGTACTACTCGCCTATTCTCAATAGATTAATGCCTATATTCCTATGAAATTAATCTATTAGAACGCACTAAGATTACGATGTTTAATTAAGCACGGTGACTAGGTATATTCCTATCCTAACCACAAATCCGCTCCCCTGAAGGGTTAAGATCGCGCTCTCTTCAATTCTTCTCTAATCTATATACGGCTTTCCCAAGCATAACATAGATAGTATATAGAACCTAACTGCTGGCCAGACAATTAAGCAATTAAACACAGAATTGAAGAAACAACCATATATTGAGT